>CAEGAD010004082.1:0-64266 GCA_903067055.1 Poeciliopsis paucimaculata
GAAAGCCGTTGTGGTGGATGTAGCAATACCGAGTGACTGCAACATCAGGAAAAAGGAGCACGAGAAATTGGAGAAATACCAGGGCCTCAGGGAGGAACTGGAGAGGGCCTGTGAAGACCACAGTGGTGCCTGTCGTCATCGGGGCCCTCGGGGCAGTCACCCCCAAACTGGAGCAGTGGCTACAACAGATCCCAGGAACAACATCAGATATCTCAGTCCAGAAATGTGCAGTTCTAGGCACAGCAAAGACACTGCGCAGAACCCTCAAGCTCCCAGGCCTCTGGTAGAGGACCCGAGCTCAGAGGATAAGAACCACCTGCGGTGGGGAAGAAGGGATTTTTTTTATTTTTTTTATTAATTTTTTTATATATATATATATATATATACACTGATAAAATGACATGCAGCGGGTCAGTTGTTGGTTATTAATTATGCTAAAGTTTGTTTCAGAGCATGTACATTAAATTTCCCAGACTGCATTTGGTCCCCTCAATTCCTAAAACAAATAGTTTTAGATATCATATTATAGAAAACTGGAAATGGGTTATTCTATAATAATATGGTTCACTAATTAGAAATGATATAAAACCAAGTTGGTGAGCTGTAAAAGATTGCTTAATCATACCAGTCACATGTCATCAACTTTAGAGCTAATTGTAGAACAACTATCCTTATTTGAAACATTTTCTGGCTGCATTTTTCTTGATGATTAAGTACAATTGGACACTAAATCATTTGCAAAATCATTTTTGTTGCCGAATCCATTTTCCTGAAGAAGGTGTACGCTGGTTTTCCTTTTGGTCAAACAAAGGAGCCCATTAACTTTCCCTTTGTTTCGGAAATCTGTCACAAATAAACAGCTTCGTATACGCCACCCCACAAACACTACTGCTTGTTTTTTGTCTTTTGTATTTACCCGTCAACTAGATAAATCGTCCCCACTTGCTTGTCAAACTGATGAAATGCTCAGAATCCTACTGCTGAAAAGGGAGAGTAGATAATTAGACACCTTTGGTTTCTTTAGAAGTCTTCCCTGTTTTGTTATACCCTATAAAACCTCTCGTGACAAAACAATTTAGACGGAAACATTGAACAGTGCCTTGACCAAATTACAGCCACAGCGCTGGGAACCAATAACCAATTTTCAACTTGTAACATGGCGGCTTTGCTCTGAGACTCATCAAATGGTAATTAAGCCTTCCCCACCGGAGTCCACAGTTTAGCCTGAGCAAACCCAACACAAGTCAAATGCAAAGACCTGCTTGTGATGGAGAAGAAACGTACCGGACTAAAAGCACTGCCTTTGAACTGGTAGATATATATTCACCTTTACCAGGGCCGCTGTTTCCCCCGCCTTGATCCTCTCTTTGGAGGAGGAGGAGGGTTCACTCAGCTGTAACATTAAGTTTTCCAAGTTTCTATTACTCTACTTTAGAAACAGTATAAGTAAAGATTGGTGATGCGACTCAGTGACAGAAACTGTCAGAGATCCACAAAGACCCACAATCTCAGGATATCAGCCTCTGACAGGGAGCGAGACTTGATAAATGAAAAGAAGAACAAAAGTGCGAAAAGCACTTCAGCAAAGGGTTCTTCCTCCGAGTCCTTTTGACATGTCGACAGCTGATACTCAGACACTAATGGGGGTTCGACATAGGGCTGATGGGCACCCAGCCTTGCAAGACAAAGGTAAAAGGCTTGTCCCATATGGCTTGCTGTAGATGTGGCAGGCAGCAGCTGCTGACAGGAAGCAGATTAGGTGTAAAACCTCTCTGTGTGGAAGGAAATTAAACAAACAATTGCTTGAATTTGTGGAAATTAAAGATCTTATGCTTATGTCTTATAAGCTGTAGATAACTCAATTGGAATTGTATAAATCCTGGTGCTAAAGCTAGCGAAAGTTTGGAGAAATGGCTCAGTCTTTAATGTATGTATGAATGTAACATTCAAGAAAATATAGTTCCATCCAATTGTAGCCATGCAATGGTATTAGTATTTTACATTTTTACAAAGAACTACTTTAAATAACTCAAAATAGTCAACTCTATTTTTTTTTAAAGTAGAACAAAGTTAAGAGACAGATTGCAGACTGGCATTCAAGTGCCATTTTGAAGGCGCTTAAAAGCCAGTCAACCGCCATCTTGGTGTAATAAGTCATTGTTGTGATAAGATTTATGTTTGTTGAGGATAATTCCAAGCGAGCCGAAGAATAGCAGTTCTTATAGGTGAAAAGACAAGTCTGATGTGTTTGAGTGCTTCAAAATGCTAATACATTAAACTAAAGTCAGGGTAGTTCTTAATTGGGTCCATTTTGCATTGCCACAATCCAATGACCTGTCAGAAGTAAAAACAACCCCATCTGAATGAGATATTGTTCTGACCCTTTTAAAAACATCAAACAGACTGATGTTATACTGAGAAAGTCTGTCTAATTCCCCTCGGATCAAACGATCCACTAGCTTCTGATGAAAAGCCTAGAAACTGACTAAGGCTGCTGTTGACATGACACAGTTTTTAACCCACAGAAGGTTTTACTCCTTATAATCTGGACGGTATCCAACATTGCATAATGTAACAAAGCTCTCAAAAGGCACCAGAAGAGACTTAACATCCAACTTTGCTTTCAACTTGCAGCTTCTTGTCCTCCGGAGCACATCATCTTTAGCCCAGTGTTTAAAACTTTGAACTATCTCTGGGATGGCTTCTTTCATCTCCCCACGTTTCCACAATATGCTTCGGCACAATTAGCGAGATGGAATCTAATTTACATTCAGTGGTGACAAATGGTCAGCAAAACGTGAAATGATATAATTACCTTTCAAAAAGTATGGTGGACCTCATTTAACTGACGTTAATTAGTCTAACTGTTTGAAACTACAGCTGAAAACCGTCCAACTGTGAATGGCCATACAAGTTTTACTTATAATTAGTCTCTGCGCTTTAGGAGGTATTATCTTCAGGACTCGATGCATTTATAGGACTGTTATCTTGGGAATTGCTTCAGGTTTCAATGAAAGGATAGATCTTTGCAAATATGTGAATGGAAAATTTGAGATAACTGCTCCAAAATGGGCTGCCTTTTTTTTTCTTCTTGTTGCTAATCACTTGATAGTTTTGGTTAGGCTTGATAATGTTGGAAACATTTTATTTACATTGCTGGCAACAGTTACCTCTACAATCTGTAAAAATGTGTTAAAAGCTTGAAATGAAATCTTTTATTTCAGTGAGGTATGTTCAGACTCAAGAATTTAGAAAATGTATATTCAGTCCTCCATTATGTGAGGATTTTTAACTACACCTCCATTTAGTGAAGATATCCAATATTTTCAATTGGACTTAGATCTGAACTTTGGCTATAGATCCGAACTTTGACTATACCATCAGTATGAATATACTATGCTCAGCGTCTTCATAATTCTTCAGATTCTGGTCGAATCACATCACTTAAATTTCTTATTGTCAGTTTCATTTCCTTTTTGATTCCTGAGGTTGTCGGTATGCAAGCAGCCATGTTACAATACAAGTTGATCCAAATTCTTAATTTTTCCAACCATTAATTTTTATAACTCAACTGAAAAAAAAGATATATATTTTTTATTTCATCAGTTCATCAAAGAATTAAACACCACCATAACTATGTTTGATGCTCATTGGAGCAGCAGCCACTTCCTTCCAGGAAAGACTTCACTGACTTCGCCTGTGGACAAGACATGGAGACTACTATTAGCTCAAGCGAGGTGTCAATTAAAAATTAAGGACGTCGGCTCACTTCTGAAATGACTGCTTTGAAGATCGGGCAGAGCTGCTGGCTAATTTTAAATTATGCAACAGCAGTCTTGAGGAGTTTTACCTCTGTCATTTTTTCTTTCTTCTCTTTTGGGGGAACATATTATTGGATAGCAGTTTCTGCAACCTTGCACCATCTTTGTCTCCTTATTGATATTTTGACCAAATGGTCCCTTCATTGCTGAACTTCTTTCACTTTTGATTTTAGAATCATGAACTATCACTTGGCTAATTCCATTAACATTTCATCATAATCATTTGTACGATACTTTGAGAGTTACAAGTATCAATTGATGTAGCCTTTTTAAAAAGTATTCAAGGTTTAACATTGCAACATGATATTTTTGAAAACATTGAGGTGAATAGTAGTAGATTTTTTCTGCTACACTAAGTTTCTATGGTTTCCAACTGGCTTACAAGCAAAACAAAATAAGCCAATCTGCTGTTACTAAGGGATGTTTTCCTCCATTTTACCTCAAAGACATTAAATTGTGACCTTAGATTGTGAAAAAAAAAAAAGAAAAAGAGAAAAAGCTGCACATTTTTGGCTCACTGTGCTGCCATTTTCATAGTTGACATTCCCCCGATACTGATGGGACTAATTTTGGTGTCTGCTATGATTACCCCCTCAGTTGGCATCCATTACCCAAAGTACAACTCTCATCCTGAGCCAACTTATCCCCGGCTTCCACATTATGAGACAACCGAAATCCATTCCCAGCACACTGCTAAATAAAACACTGCAGGATTAGAAACACAAAGGACCCTTCATGGGAGGGGATAGACCACCATCCATCAGCCTGCACCTGCACCATTTTTGCTTGCAATGAACACAGATGACCCGTGTAAATCTCCCTAGGAGAGTTATTGGGCAAATATCGTTTGGTGTTTAAATCCTAAGGCAGAGGATAAACGTTCCACTGGCCTATACTTCAATATATCAAAGTTCAGATTAGTCATCTTTAAGCACAGGTATAGCACTAAAAGCCGTCAAAGAACTGGATTCATTTGACATAAAGTAAAGGGAAGATTACAGAGGAATCTGCTCAAAACTACCTTGAGCAATACAGTCTGAAGAAACATCCCAAAATCACGGTTATGTCAATTTAAATTGAGAGAAGGGAAATGGAAAAAACACACTTTGCATTTTGTTTAGGGTGCAACAAACAAAGCAAACACATTCATGCCTTAGAAACCATCCGATCCTTCCAGCTAACTTCATCTCAGTTAGTCATGAACTCATTCAGAGTGAAATGGTTGAGATTTGCACAAATCAATGCCATGTCTCAGAAAAGTCTTGCCAGAGGAGTCACACAGAGACAAATTTCCCTTTCTGTTTTGCATAAATACCATGGCTGTTTAGCGGAGGCAGTCAGAGACCTTGAAACAGTTTAGGCTCCTTCTGTTTCTTGGAATTGTAAGCGTGTCTGCCTAAAGCTCCAAATGGACGCAAAAAATTACAGACACAAAGAAAAAGAGCCACAGTTTGAAATTTTACATTATGGCCTGATTTGCTATTTGTTCTTTGAACAAACTGCTGCATAAAATGGATGGAAGGAGGGAGAGGCTAGAATTTGCTCACATTTAACAAAATGTGATTTCTATTTTATTTATTTTTTTCTATTAGTTCAATTTTCTGGACAGAACAACAAGTAAAATTTCAGAATGCTACATTTTATAAATGGTCAAAACCATCCCACTGACTAAGGTGGGTGTCTAAGAGTCTGCTCCCTCAAAAAACAAAACAAAAAGAAAAACAAACCCAAAGGTGTAGGATGAAATACCAAGACATTTCCTATAGTTGGTCACCAGTGTGTATGCCTCTCATGATAGATGGAAAACTCCCCAAATCATTCAGGCTTCTTAGCTGTTGCTTGGCAACGCCAAAATTTCAACTCCCTTGTGCCGGGTTTCTGTACGATGAAGGTGTGGAGATTAACATAGCCACTCCATTAACATAATTAGCTTAATCTTTAATCAAATTTTTATTGCCTTGGTGGTACTCAGTTTTCTGTCTGGAGTTACATTTTACCCTATTTACAATGTAATAGTACTTTAATTATGTTGGCTACTTTAAACCAAATAAGGTACCCAATGACATTTTGATAACTTTTCACTAAGAACAGGTGGGTGGTACTGACAGCTCTTTGTAAAAATCGGTTTAAAACAGCCCACTAACATCTTTATTTTTCTTATGAAGTCAACCTGAGGCAAGACAAACAGTCATCCACACACACTCAAGCACAGGCACACTCTCCTGTAAGCAATTTGGACAGCACTTAACATTCATGTTTTTAGAGTTTGCAGGAAGCCTGAGTATCCTGAACAAACCCAAACGTGCACAGGCTGCAGGGAAGTGTCCTCAAATCTGACCTTGAATAAGATATTGAACTAGAAAACATTACTTTTTGCTTATCAAAATGATAATACTTTCAGGTAATGTTCTAAATATTGCCCAAAACAAGTCTTGCCAGGATGTATGCAGCCTTTTTCCTCCAAACAACCTTCACTGAATTTATTCCTAAAGACCTTGCCTGACTTTTATCTCATCAGACTCTCTACAAATCCGTCTTTGACTCATTTAGGACTTCACTCACCAATTTAAGCCATATAACACATTTATACAAGGCAATGACCATCACAGACACAGGATATGGACTAAAACTGTGACATTCTTTGCAATAAGCTACTCCTGAACCAGTTTTCTACCCAATTTGTTTGCTAAAAATTGAAAGGTTGATGAAAGAAGAACTGCTTTAGCTCAGTGCAAAAAAATGTTAAAGAAGTCACTTAGCTTCATGCTAAGTACTTGGACAAGAAACTACAACACTATCAAAAACTATCCAAATCAATAAGCATGCAACAATATCAAAGCAAAGACCTTCCAGCTGGTTGGTAGGTACAACACAGTTGAGAATCAAAAGACAATCTGCTCCTCAGCTCGTTCATCAGTGGGCGATAATTATAACAAAAAGCATTGGTGAACAGGCTGCAGAACAGATTTATATTATAATTACTTTAAAGAAAAAGAACAGATCAATGAGCACACCTTTGTGGTTGCAAAATAGAATTCCTAAACAAGTATATTTTCATTTTAGGAAATTGCCTAAATTGATTTGAGTTCTCCTAATTTCCCTAAAAGGGAAGCACATTTATTATTTGCAAAGAGGATGTAATTATTGTAGCAATCAGGCAGCTGCATGGAAACAATTGGGACAGCACAAACACAAAGCTCTCAAAGTGGGTTTAGAACGCTATCAAGCTTTTCTACTAAATACTACAGAGGCGACCCGTCAGTTTGATCCAATGCACATGGTGATTGTTCAGCAGCCTGTGAAGGAAATTAGAGGACCAGATAGAACGGAACAAAGGAGAACGATGTTTACCGGCGCATTACTTTTTGTTTGTTTGGGGAAATCTATGCTCACTTCCGTACATTTCCAAAACACCAACAATGACCTTTGCATTTCACCAAGCTGCACTCATGCAGAAATGCAACATCAAGTCTTGAGTTCAAATGTAAGGGATTTTAAGGAGAGATTCCTCCACAGACTGTTGACGTAGAACATTAACTGGCATAACGACAAAATGTCATTTAGTTTCAAGCTGAAAAGAACTGGAATGTTGATTTTCTTTTTTTAATTTTATATCTAATATTTAGTCACTAGGGTATCATACACAAGCACTAATTAGCCACTAATCCTGGTGAATTGCTATTCACTGCAAAAGTCTTTTAGAGGTAGAATTAAATAATCTATATTCAGTGTGGAGAACTCTAACATTCTGTTTTTTTTAAAGGGTTGATAAGGGAAACCCTTCAAGCTTTCTTTTTAACTAAATTCTCAGGTTTGTCCATATCTCCTTTGTCTGTTTTTTGTTTTTACTTTTTATTATCTTTCATTCATCCTATACTTTCATCTTTAGGTCCAACTTCCTTTGTTTTTGTTCATTGATAACTTTCATAATTGTATACATTCTAACATTCTACATAGTATCATCTGAATATGCAATAAGTTGAAAAACCTTTATGCACTGATCACGATAACATGTGAAAACCTTTGAAGAGTGATAAACAATAAGTCGTATTTCACTGGTTTTCGGAAAATCTATTCCCTTTCTGTGATGAAAGACATCTTTCCAAAAGGCTAGATGTTTAGAAAGTCAAAATTTGAAAGCACCTGCAGACAGGAAATGCTGCAAATTCCTCTTTACCTGAAATGTTTTTGCTCAACAACCTTGCGTTTATTTTATTTAACCCCACTGGCACCTCCGACTCACTGATATGAGTGGGCTATGAAGATGTCCAAGTTGCCAACATGACTATTTTTATTTTATTTTTTATGTTTGGAAAGACTTTGATGGAATGAAAAAGCTGTCAGAGGGTTGAAATCCTCCCAAGTTTTCCCATCAAAGTGTCCTACAGTAAGAAACATTTTTTAGTACATAACATTCAATTTATTCTTGGCACAAGCGCCTTTCCTTTCTGGAGGCAACACAAACACCTGCAGCACAAAGCAAATTCAAATTAGCACCAAACATAACCCACACGCATAAATAGGAGCTTAATGAAAGCGAACATGTTTACAATGGTTGCTCCAGGGTTATTCTGTTTACTTTTTTTTTTCCTTTTTTACACTTATCGGCTCATTTTGTGTCAACAAATTCCTATCCAAATTGTAAACTCCATGAGAAAATTGACTAATATTTCCTAAGCAGCTAATTTCCTGTCTCGCTTGCTTCAGAGAGAAATCCAATATTAAATTTATTTCATAAGAGGGAGAGAGAGAGAGAGAGAGTGAAAGGTCTGCTGCATTTGTTGAAAACAAAGTGCATTTCAGATTCATCCTGGCTTCAGCTCATCCTCTCTCTTTTTACACAAATTTAGTGGAGCACTAGACAATATCCAGCACTGTGAATTTCAAAAGTAAAGAATGTACAGGCTTTTTTTTTTCTTTTTTAGCTTTAACCAAGATAAAAGCCATCTTTCAAACAGTTACGAAAAAGTTCACTCTTCTCTGAAAATACCGATGCAACAGCCACCTTCTTTCTCCAGAAGCGTTCACATTCAGCATGAACAAAGGGACCTTTCTAAGTCTTCTGAACTTTACAGCACAGTCTAACAATTTCCTCAGCGCCTTGCCTCAGTGCACAGGACTGCACTTTGTTGAACACTTTCTGCTTTTACTCTGAATACCACTTTTTGCTTATCTGAGCAATAAAATAAGTTAAAGTCTGGTTCTAAATTATTAACTGAGAATGAAATCTTGTTTCATCGCCGTCTCCAAGACGCAGCACCGGCACTCCATGGGTATCTTGCTTGGTTAGCTGATTGTACTAAACAATCACAGAAGGAAGATCTTGCAAATTAGTGATGAAGTGTCTCCACTTGTAAAAATTGAGCCTGATTAGTGAAGTTTGATGGACTATTTATGCTGCCACTTTGGACTGTTGGACAAAAGATGGTAAAACCAGTCAGAGTTATCGTTAGCTAGTGATGATCTTAGTTTTAAGGTTATTTTAACTGGTATACTGCAAAAGAACCAGTTTGTTTTGGTGTAGGATTAACTTAAAACGAAGAATTGTTAATTCATCTGTGTGTGTGTGGTGAGTCTAACACAACTAACTTCAACTACAGACCCCTCAGACTCTTTCATAGAGTTAGCAATGACATGTCTTTTGCTATCCTTGAGGATCATTTGCAAGACAGCAGCCATGTATCTTGTCTTTTCATGACTGTGCAGGACACAGAGTAACATTTTTTTCAATAAAGGTTATTTTTATGAGCCTTAACCAGTGGCTGAATTTGGGGGATTCAATAGCTGAAAGTCATAATCATAATAATCAACAGAACTAAATTCCTGGAATATATTAATTAGTTGATCACTGCAAAGATGGTATGTAATTACATAAAAGGAAGATACAATTGAATACACATTGATTTAACATTTGTGGAATTTTATAACCACAACCATTTTGCTAATCTGATTGTATTTCTTTCCTGCTAAATTTTATTACAACCGAATATCCATTTACCTTAAACTCTTTACGTTTTATTACAGTAAGTGTGCATTTGGCCTTACGTCTCCAGCAGGCCTGCATCAGCATTAATTCTTCACTTGATTCCATTGGCTGAATTAGAGCGATGAGGAAGTGGCTGAGCAAAATGGCCCTTGTTAGGAAGGAAGAGAAAGAGAGAGAGACGAAAGGGGAAGGGAGGCGGCTCCCGTGACATGGCAGCGGGCCAGGGTCGGTGACGGCTGACTAATGACTTTCACTGAGGGTGTCAGCCTCAGATTTATGTTCCCCCTTTGCCCGAATCCACTCTCAGTATCTTAAAGCAAGAGTTATTCATGAACTATGGGAGCGCGCACGCACATCCTCGGAGATTTGGGGCCCGAGCTGTTTTCTGAATCAAGTATGAACATGCAAGCAACCAAATAAAATGCATGGAAAAACTACAAGCACCAGACAGATATCATCGCAACGCATCAAGACCACAAATATAAACAGATGCCATTTACTGACTCAAGAAAGCAGTCATGTACACCCTACCCAAGGAGAGAGTGTAGAGATTGACCTTTGAATCATTAGAACCTGGACACTCGGCCTCTTGGGACTGCTTTTCCATAAAAGTGTTAAGGAAAGAAACTATAAAAGTGTTACATCAGGTACTACTGGTATAGTAGTACCAGTACCACTTTACGGTTTAAAGTTTTCAAAATTATGTTTTCAAGGTCATGACTAATGCAGTTTATTTTGAACTTCAACAACAAACCAGTGAAGGAAGATCATTTTAGAGGCAGGACAACAGTGGTTCTGAGAGAAGAGTCGTGCCAAAGAAGAGAAAGACCAACTCTTTTCTCTCTCTCTCTCTCTTTTTAATTAAGCTTTTCTCAAAAAACATAGTTTGAAACTGATGGTGAGATCTCTAAGGTAAAATTGGGACAAAAAGAATTAGATGAAGACATTACCACTAATGTAACCAAGTCCCAGTAGCAAGAAATTATTTAATCAACATACTAGTGGCCAACTACCCATTGACTGAACATGCATAGCAAACTTCTTCAAGGAAGAAATGATAGTTATTATTATCAGACGCTTAGGTCTTCCTAATGTGTACCCCAGCAACACAGTAGCAATCACAAACAGCCATTGAGTCTGACATAGTACAAACTGCTTGCAAGATACAAATTGGAAAGGAAGTTGCTTTACAATGTCTCATTCCAAGCTTACATACAGTTTGAAATAAGGGGTGTTTGTTGTAAATTATACCAAGACTAGCAACAAAAGTAAGTTTGCTAAATGTTTAAGGAGCAATACATCTTGATTCTACTGAGGAACTGACATTTTGACCTTTTTGGTCCAAATAAGACCGATAAATCAAAGGAAACAATATGTCACGTAATGTAAAAGCCAAGTAACTCGGGCACCTTACCACTGGATGTTCAGTGCATTGAAAAACTATTGTATCATCACACATTACTTTTGTACTCACTTTCCCTTCAGACTTTAATGAAAAAGCAGCTTTCAAAATAAGATTTAATTTCTTCAAGGAGACAAACTACGGAAACCAACCTGGCTGTTAGCAACTTCAGGCTGGCTGAATACGCAACGAAATAGAAAGTATATGTAGAAACGGTACTTATTAACCTATAAGTTATTGAAATACAACACTGCTTGTATCTCTTGGATCACCAAATAAATTACCACTATGCATAAAATTTACAAATGTACATGTTTTGACTACGCTTATGCAATGTATCACGGTATCAGTGCATGAATGTCTGATAATTTTGTCAGCAATTATAGACAAACAGAAAAATCACTGGTGCAAAACGTTTGACACCGAATTGAAGCCAAACTCCGTAGACTGTTAAATGCAATAATAAAGTGCAAAAAATACAGGTGTAATTGATATCAATTTAATAAACCAAACTACCGCTTTTGCTACATCTGTCTGTTTTTCACTTGCAAGAAATAAAAGTTAGAAATAATCTCATTAAATAATTACAAATAAAACAAATGGTTATATTTGTCAAGCATGTTATTTTAAACATATTTTTTTACTTCATTCTAATTTTTGTTTGTAATTTTGTATTAATATCTTGTTTATGTACTGTATTGTGGTGTATAGTGTGTGTGGGTGTGCGTGCGTGTGCGTGTGTGTGTGTGTGCACATTTGCATCATCTTTAAATGAAAGCAACACATTTTTTTTTTTTTTTTTAGTATTTGCATTTTCATTTATGTTTTCATCTTTTTGCATTTTTTGACACATGAAGCATGTTACATAAATAACACACCTTTACCAAATATGTCGTAAATAAACTTAGCATTGCAATATTTTGGGGTAAAGAAAGTCTTTTTGTTATTCTATCTGCAACTGTAAATCACTCTTAGCTAACCATACACACTTGATAAAGTTCAGTGGTATGTGTAAATGAGAACTCTCTGCGTAAGCGAGATAATCACTTGATTTGCATATAGTGTCAGAGTCAAGCATCATGTTGTATGGCACTTTGGTGCAGAGGTACCTTGGAGCATAAATCGGAAAAAAAAGAGACCTTCACATGTCACACTTGGCATGTGCTTTTAATCCAAATAGCTTCCTGCTGCCGTGAGCATACAGTAGAAAAAAAGGGGGGGGATTAGCGAGGAAGTACGCACTGAGAAGCAAAGTAGGGAGGTGGTTGCTGGCAAGACATGATGAGTTAATTATCCGAGAAGCGTGTGCGCTGCATGTTACAAACTGTCTGGTCCACCAAGCTTTCCCTCGCTGACGGGCCCCTGTTTAATGGCGCAGGTTAAACGCCAAAATGGTAATCAAAGTGGAATGGTCTCATCACCAACCTAATCTAGACTGGCACCGAGAAGAAGGCAATCTAAATGTTTTCACTTGGGGATCATCAATCGCACGCAGGGTCTCGCAAGGAGACAAAACCGACACACATATTTGCGCTTGATAGAGTCGTTCGTACAAGGAGATTAAGTCTGATGGACGCGCAAACGCACACCCGCACAGATTTGTGAGCATTTCCACAGAGTGATTATGAAGCACATAAGGACATTTGAGAGTGGAGGACTGGAGGGCCCAGCCGGTTAGTGAGTTTGGCACACAAGGTAGGGGAACTATGATTACAGTCTGAGAGCTGTTTCACCATCGACCCCCAGATGGCTAATTGAGAATGGTTTAATGACACCATCATTTGCAAAAGACAGAAAAAAACAAAACGGATAACATGTGCTGTTTTAGAGTTGAGTCGCTTGGATTCGAGTAATGAAGAATCATTGAAATTATATCCTTTGGAGCCAAGGAAAAATTAGGAAGTTAGTACTATTAAAGTAGATTCTTCCAGTATTTCTATTTTTTTTTTAAATGTCTTCTTTCCGAAAGCATACAATAGTTGTTAAAAATTAAAGACTGACAGTTAATGGAAGCAATAAACTAAAAGTGTCAAACAAAATAACGTTTTTTTTTTTTTTTTTTCAGTAATAGAGTGATTGAGACATGTTTAGCCATTTTATTTATATATTGTTAACATACAGATGCATCCAATAAGTAGACGTAATCTGCTCTTGAGTCTCATCTCACTAAAATACCTGACTTACAATTGTTAAAATGGGAAGTGATTAATGTCAAGCCTCTATTTAGCCTACATTTTCATCAAACTTAAACATCCCCGACATTGATACAAGTTCTCGTAAAATGCAATGACTTCAATGAAAAGGAACCTCCTGGTGTGAATGACGACACTTAACAAATCTGAGCTACAAGCCGTTACCTTCCGGCATTCCTCCACACCTCTCAAAAGCTTTTGGAGCAATAGATCATTTTCTATTAAAGCAGAATATCAGCCCGTTAGAAAAGCCCGTCTTCATTTATCTTCCTTCATGTAGCCACAGGCGTGACCCAGGGATGAGTTCCAGGAGCTTTTAAGATTCACTTGGCAAAGATTGAGCCAAATGTTAATTTATAGGTCCACTGTAGCCCGACTTCAGACATCCAGTGTACATTTGATTCTGCTCCCACTATGTTGGGGTGAAAAAAAATAATTGATAGATTATGTCATGTCTTCCAAATCCCTTCATAAGTCCAAACAAGACATGGAATGAAATGTGGATCAAAACAAGCCAGTTCCACATGCCATTTTCTTCTGGCATAAGAACGTAAGAAAAACAAACTATTGGTTTTGTTTGCAACAAAGATTTGTGTGCATAGGTTCTTTTGTTTCCTGCAAAAAACAACAAAATGCTTTTTTACTTTCAGACCTTCAAGGATTCAAAAATGATCACGACAACACAAGATCAAGCGAAAGAGAAAAACAAGGAATTAAAGTGCTTTGCTCCCATTTTGTACAAGTAAACAACAATTTTTTCTTATTTTTTGCTATTTTGTTGACTCCAGAGGGTGTTATATAGCAACCGTGACTAAGAAGACCTCCAACTGATTGTGTTGATTTTCAGGGGATTCAATAATAAAACAAAAATTATGGGCTTAGTCATACATGCATACTGTATCTTGGAAAAATTTCAAATAAAATTGGAGTTCAGAATCTGCAAGTATTTTTCTTCGTCAGAACAAACATTACAGCTCTGCTGATGATGCAAGAAGGAATTAAACCGTTTTGACAAGCAGATATTTCATCCAAGTTGCAAAGAAAATCCAGTAGATGCTAAGTTCAAGTGCCCAAAATAGTTTTTTTATTAATAGAAAATACTATTTTGTCTTCAGGTCAACCATCCATATGGCTAAATTTTCACAAACAACAATGGAAGGCCGTCCTTCATTATATTAAAAAATACAAGACAATCATTTACTATAGTAACACAGAGAGCAAAACCTTAAGACTTTATGATCTTTACCTTCAACGATTTGAACACAAATAAGGAGTATTGTATCTATATTTTTGAGCACTGTGTTATGTGCTCACAAATATGATGTGAACAAAAAAGTTTAAGGCTTATACGTATTTAGCCACTCTTTACTGGAGATGTTGCTTGACAGCAGGTTATTAATTCATATCCGGTGGTCAATCCCTGAAGATATACTTAGTGTGTGCAAGATAAAAAGTTTAGTCGACCACATGAGACCAAAGGGACCACAGGAGGGGTCTATCATGATCTTACTTTGTCAACTAGACATGGCAGATTGACTTAGGGACTTAGGTCAAGGGTAGAACCAAAGTTCTCTTCCCTCAGCTGCTTTGTCTTAACTTAGTGCACAAGCAAAAAGATTTGCCCGCTTGCATTTGTGCAAAAAACACCCCAGAATACATGCACTGCAAGCGCACACGCCGCAGTTACCCTGCATGGTCTAAATTTCCAAGTGAGTTCTGTCACTTGGGCTTGTTCAAGTGTTGCTGCTGGAAGCACGCAAGAGGAGTCGGCAGTCATCTCGCAGTAAATGTGACAGAGTCATGCGCTGACACATGAACACAGCTAGATCGTAACACTGCCTGCCAGCTGTAAGAGAGAGACACATCATTAAACCCTTGTGGTGATGTACCGACCCCCCACTTGTCATCCAAAGCTTGTATTGTTCCAGCTCACTCTCTGCGGATCAGAGTGCTGGGTTGTTGTGAGACTTGCACATCGTCCCCAAAAATGATCCAGCTTTTTCATCTTCAACACTAAATTTAAAAAAAAACTAATTTAAATGGCTATTTTTCTGTTTTAGAAATGAAGACAATTTTAAGTTCAATGGCATTGAACTAGACACTACTTACACTTAATTACTATTATTAATTTTAAATGTAGTTTTTCAGGTTGAATTGATTTGGGGCTTCTGATCCGGGTGCCTCTTGTTTACAAGTCTTTGGAGGATTGGTAGGTGACCCAGTGGCAAACACAGAACAAGCTTCAGTGACTCGATATCTCTTTGGAGATTTGGAGTGTGTCCCTGGGGAAGAAGATGTCAAGCTTTTCCCTCCAAGACCTGCTCCTCTCAGCGAACATGAAAAGACTGGATAGAAGCATATTCAATCCAGATGCAAAATACTTATTGTGAGGTTTTGCATGCATCATTCTTTCAGGTCTATATATAGATTGTCAAAAGATTAGATTGTAAATTTGCTGACTCCACTGGTGTTATTTCTCTAGAAACTGCTCTATGTATTGTATTTTGAACAGGCCATGATGTTTTCCTTTAGAGCCTAATAGCTAAAGTGGTGTATTACTTTTAATCAGTATACTGTGTTGCTCAAAACACAATTACTCTTACCTCCCTAAAGCATTCCCTTGTTTTGTTTGTGCATATATTTGTCATTCTGTTATGCCAGTTGCTTGTTGTGAAGATGTTGAGGGCTGTTAACTGTTTGGAATAGGCTGGGTATTTATAAATCCAGGTGATTTCCATCATCTAACCTTTGACATCTAGTCAAAGGTGTTTATTGATGTCTGAAGCCATAAAGAAAAGTTATCAAAAAGCTTAAAGTTCTTAGAGTGCTTTAGTGCCCCAAGTCCCAATATTAAGTTGCAAACCAAGTTACGATGTCTTAGCCTTCATATGACATAATCTCACATGATTGCAAGTTCTTCGTGCATGTCCTTCTCTGTCCTTCCCTTCACAAAGCAGTTCCACAGTTTCCTCTGGCTCTGCAAGTACTGACAAAGATTAATCTGTGTTTGTGTGTGTGTGTGTGTGTGTCTGCCGATCTCCATCTGTCTCTAAAAGAACCTCTGGTCCCATGAGTAAGTGCGCTGACACACAAAAAGAAACAAGTCTTGCAAACACTGAACATATATATATATATATATATACATATATATATATATACACAATGATTCGCACACACAAATATACTTGAGGCATGAGTAACCCGGACTGGGGGCATCAGAGGATGACCTTGCATCTAGACCTCAGTGCTCTTATTCACAAACGATTTGTGTCCAAAAGCCACTGCTGTCCTTCGTTACACCCACAATAATTCTCCAGGCCTCTTTAAATGACGTCAACTTTGACCCGTATCCCTTTCCTTTTATTACTTCTTCGCAGAGATTATTTTGTATAACACTTTGTTCCTCGAGCCGCGGAAATGTCTTTAAGGATAAGTTGAGCTCTGAACCGAATATACCTCGAAACTGTTGTGATGTGACTTGCCAAGTTTCAGAGAAACTCACCATAAAGATGTTTGGCTTCACACAAATATAAAGGCCATAGGGCAAAGCATGTGAAGGTTATAGCACCAGAATACACACTTTTATGAATATAACATACAAACCTACTTGCGGCAGAGTGGATGTTAATGGACTGCTACCAACCTTTGAGATGTAAAGTATAAGTGGCAGTCACAAAGATGCAAAGTTAAGAGTCTCAGACCAAGTAATCTGTGTAATTGAGTATATTTGTAATATTTTTAAGCCTGCATTACCCAAAAAGTGTTGGGATACCACTTTATTTCCATGTTAGAAACTGGTTTGGAGCTCTTGGCTCAGCATGTGCTCCTATTAACGCCACTTTTAGCTGAGCTGAATCGGCACATTCCACTCCGAGTTGCAGTTCTCACTGCAGCCTCTTAAAGGGTGACGATGTGTTTGTTTATACACCATCTTCTCGAGGTGAAGAAAGGGAGAAAAAGTGAATAGAAAAAAAGATAATTTCTCACCAGAATATTTATGCAGTTTTTCTATCGTTGTTCCAGGAAGATGAATTATCTACACCTGGAAAACAGCAAATATTTCCTTAGCATTCCCTTTAAAAAAAATAAAATAAAAAATGCATTTTTACTCCACTTTTTCTTCCTTTTGCTCATAATGACCTGCAGTTTTTATTCTCTGCTGTGTGTCTGGCACTATCCTCTAACTGGAAGCAGAAGTTTCCCTGGGGGGAACCATTGCCAGTGAGGTAACAAAAATCAGAGGTGTAAGCAGAAGTCCACAAAGACCCGTTTATGACCCAAGTGGGCAGATACAGATGAAAATAAAGATTTATCAAACAGGTTTTTGCAGTCAAGCGGACAGTAGGGAATGCCAATTATTTATTTATTTTTGTTATTGTTTTTAAGAGAATTTAGGCAATACTTTATTCTAGACTGTCAAAACATGGTTAGTTTGTTTTCTGTAACTAGATTCATTGTAATGGGCTTTGAGTTCCCATAGGAGAATTAGAATTTGCAAGTAGGGACATGGTATCTCACGCTCAGCTGCAAGCTTCTAAAATACATGTGGTGTCATAAAACATTGATGTGAGCACATCAAATATCAATTTGCATAGGACGAACTCAGAATAGTTGTTCTGTTGTTGGCTGAGCAAATGTTTCAAATTGAAAGGACGTATCTCCACTTCCTGTCAGAAATGTCTTCTTGGTCCTGTTTAGGTGTGAACGTCCTTCTGGCTGCGTACACAAACGACCACCTCCTTGACTCACAAAATGACAAGTTGCCCTTGCACAAGTCAGCTGATGCTGGTCTTTTTTTAAGTCATGGGCACACTAGAGGTTGTCTGATGTCAACCCCCTCATGTTGCATTTGTACAAATAATATGGAGATGGCAAAGGTGCCCTAATATTTTCTGAAATTGCTTTATGAAAGGTGCAACTTGCAGATTGATTTCTTTGAATTTTCACTTTGGAAAAAGTAGTTTCTAAAGTAGTTGCCTTTAGAAAAAAATATATGGGCTGTATTCTCATGTCAGTTGAGGAACACAAAGGACTGACAATTTGAGCTGAAAACAATTTGGCATTTAGTGTTTTGTCCAAATACGCTTGTATGTGGACAAGACGAAATACAACTCACAATCTTCCAACTGCACGACTGAGCCACAGCTGTCCATTTAGACAAGTACTAGCAGTGGTCATCCACCACAGGAGGAGCAGCATGGCAGTAGTTTTTATTTGTGGGTGTCGAAATGATTTCTTGACACAGGCGCAGACAGAATATCAATAATAAATGCATCCACTGTGAGACTAGGACAGAGAAAAAGCTTAAAATATAAGTTGAGACATAAGAAAGAACAACATATTGCCCATGTTGGACTGAATGGTAAAGAACAGAGACATGTTTGCTTCACATTTGACATTTCAAAACAGGAAGATTTGATAAGACATTTTTAAACACTACTCCTTATGAAAACAATAGAGAAGTCAAACTGCACTGGTAGCACAGAAGTGGCTTTATAAAATGTACCTCAGGGAGAACGAAGAAATGAGAAGCCAACTAATGAAAGGATATTCTTATTAGAGGACTAATTATTAAATAGTACAACCTTTGCTTCCACATAGCGAGTATGAATGAAAAGTAATTTATTTTTGACATAATTAAAATGCATAAAGTATAATATCTGAAATGTTTTCACATTTTGAATATGAAAGACCCCGACTCCGGTGTGATAAGTTAACTAAACATGGCTAATGGGCCAGCTCAGCTTCTGCAGTCAACATTTGGCAAAAACTTAAAAACACACGGTAATTTGAAAATGTATAGCAGGTTTCCAACTCACAAGACTGAACCATTTGAAAAATCAAATCTCAAAACTTGGAGGGAGATTACTGGAGGGACCTTAAAACCACTCCAGGCATAAAAAGCAATTTACCAAATAATACTTTCAAGAAAAAACACTTTTTTATCTTGATTTATTTCTTAAATCCTCAGTAGAACAGAGCATAATTAGTTGAACCCGACTTCTTGTTCTGAATAGGTGTTTTTTTTTTTTTTTTTTAACCACTTCTTCTAGATGTCAATTGCCTTTTGTCTTAGATTTGTTTTATTCACTCCGCACTAATGGTTTACCCAGCTGGTGTCGTGCCTCTCTGCTCTCAGCGGGTCAAATAAATCCTTGCTTTCCTGACATGCTCAAGCATCTGAGCAGACTGCTCATAGACAACCCTCAGTAGATATCATTGATCAAGTGCTGGAGAGGCACTGATCTGAATAACTTCACCGCCGGTCGTGCTGGGTTGCTTTTTCTCCGCGCTTCCCTTAGATTTCTCAGTGCAAGCTATCAGCTAATCTTTCGCTGCCGTTGCGCAGCGCCGTTTATACATCACGCGGTTTCCCCCAACGGAGCTTTAATCACATTCCTAACTGCAGAGACACTCACTGTAATTCACATTTTCAATCATATTATCAGCTTAGATCGAAAAGCGGGCAGGAGGAGGAGGGAAGGGGGGCAGCAGTCTCACTCAGAAAAACATATCCATCTCCTTTAAAACGATGTAAAACAGCTGAGGACTGCAGTCGGTGGATTACGTATTGTAAATATTGCTCTGAGGTTTAAAGTCCAAACGAAAACATGTCTGCCTTGCAAGCTTCATTTGAAGAAAAAAAAAAAAAAAAAAGCACATCTCTACCTTGAGGCCTCAGATTTGTTTATGTTTTCCTGCATGTGAAAATCAAAAAAAATAATCATAAAATAAAAAAGTCGCAGGTTGAATACAGACATCTGACTGGAGGCTGTTATCCAGCTGTGAGATATCTGGCTAGTTATTCGTCTTGGGCGCTCTTCATCAAAGCAACTGCCTTTGATAAAGGCGACAAACTTTAACTTTGGGTTTGAAAAACATTTTATTTTTGGAAACATGTTCAAATCAGAATCATTTTTAGTATTACTTTATCTGGTTCTTTAAAAAACAGACAAACATACCTGGATCTCCATGCAAGAAATAGTTAGAATTTTGTTTTCGAAGTCGGGGATTTTGCAAGCATCAACACTCGTATTTATTTCACATTAAACAAACTGAATTTATTACGATAGAGTTTAATAAAAAGCAAGCAAAGCATGTTTACTTTCACATTTGATGGTTATTTGCTGGAATATGTTCAGCCATAGATGGTATAAAGCTAATAGAACTAAAAAATACACTAAAATGGACACAGAAAAAAGATTTTACCACTATGATAGGTTTCTTTTATAAGGCAATAGTTCATTAATATTGATTTAAATAAGTACTAGTTCCACTGACAAATTATTTCACTTATAACTGGACATTTTTCCCATGTTATATGTGAAATAATTTCCCAGTGGAAATTTTTATCAATATTTAGGAATTACTGGCTCAAAACTAATGACTATTTCCTGCTGAAAAGTTACTTCTACGTTAGTTCTCTCTTATTTAAAGGGTATTTATATTTACACTGGAAACTAGACTAAAAATACTTTGTAAAAGTTTGTCTTTATGCGATGTAGAAATACATCAAATGACATGAGCAACACAAACGTGTGTCGTGACGAGAGATTATAAGCGGCCAACAGAAACTTTCCCGGCTTTTTGTTTCCCTAAACTGAGACCGGAGAGTAAAATACCGACTTCTCATAGCAACTCTATAAAACAAGTTTAAAAAAAAATAAATATACACCTCAACTACCCCTTTAAATTACACTGAACAGAGTCAAGTGAGGACAATGAGACTGCTTGCGGTGGTCGGTGTTCACTTCCTGTGGCTAGACTTTAAAAAACGAGCAGTCTGGATTCTATTAAGCCAGATTAAATGGGCTGTAATAAAGTTTTGTGATGTATGATTTCATATTGATTAAACAAGGTCATGATGAATGGCCACCACAGTGGCCTGCTCACTTGGGATTGATGGCACCCGGAAATACTTCCGATTCCAAAAGGTATGAATCGTTTTCTATTGGCACAACAACAATAAAAATTTTTTTTAAAAAACAGAGCTGCCTCATAGCAGACAGATGTGCATTCACAGTCATAATTAATTTGAAACTGAACCCGAGTTGGAATTCAAACCAGTTCTGAACTAGCGACAGAAAGCACGCTGCGGCACACGCAGAGGTATTTTTATCCACGCTGGTGAAACAAGCGGCGCTTGGAAACAGGAAGCTTCATTCAGAGAAGCTCTCTGTGCTCTTGTCAGGCTCAATTTGCTCCTCTGCAATGGAGCCGCACATAGAGTGACACTGCAACCTCTGCCAGCCACAGATAAACCCCTAATGGAGACCTCAAATCAGAGCATTCACGAGATCGAGCAGGTGGGAGGGATCACCTCAAGTGCTGGACTGACTGTGTACGTTCGCAATGCATCTTTTGGCGTGACATATTTAATTAACTCATAAAGACACAAAAAAGGAGAGCGTTTTGTGTTTAGTCTAATAGGTTCAGCACATCACAGTAATTACATTTTTAAAAGTTGAATAAATTATGCTTCATTGATTGCTCCAAGGTTTTCAATATGCATCATTTTTAAAAGATTTTTGAGAAGATAGGAGCAGGGAAGCAGTAAAAATAGAAAAAAAACCCAAAAAAAAATCAGGACAAAAGGGTTAATAAAAAGAGCTGTCCTCATTGATTTGCAGAGTATTTCCTCAAGCATGATGCCTGTTGTTCTAAAGGTCAGATGAGAAAAAAGATGAAAGTGTAATGTCTCCTCCCAACTCAAAACGAGACAGGGAATTATTGATTTCAGGCCTACGTAGTTGAAAACACAGGAGGGCATGAAGCAAGATCGTAATCTTTTCATGACCTTGCGCATTTTTCGTGTAACAGGGCAACTGTCTGGTGTCATGTACTGAAATCCCTCAAAAAAAAAAAAAAAAAAAAATGTAGCAATTTCAAATACACCAGAGATTCTCAAAGTAAGGTTAAAAAAAACAAAAAAAAACATTCTCTTTCAATGCTGTACTACATTTCCTGCAGATTATTTTGTTGAACTTATCTAGGTTTTCCACTTGGAATGTAAGAGTTTTTCAAACTCTTTCTTCTATGGTATTTATCATGAGAGAATTAGAGAAGCTGAAGGAGCTTCCTGTCTATCCATGTTATGTGTTCATTCAAATTTTGCAAATTTAAAAGAAAAACTGAGACTCTCCAACACAGAACAGCTCTTTTCTAAAATCGTTCTTTGCTCACAATTAACTAGAACAACACTGAAACATGGTAGGAGGCTCCATGTCAGCTTAGCGCTGGTTTAGCAAAAAAATTTGAGTATTTATCTGTATCCATAATTTACTCGTGATGAAAATTAGATACATGAGAGAAATTAGGCAGAAAGTTTCCAGGCTCTGCTTTGCAAGCTGTTTTCTTAATACAACTTGTGGTGAAACAGGACATCGACATTGAATTAAGGCATGTTTATGGGCTGTCTCTGCTTCTACATCATCACAGAATCGCAAATGAGGCTTGATACTGCAAGTATCCTACCAGATATGGTTCATCCGGCATTAGGACCAGGATCAATCTAAGGTGGATTTGCATCCATAATCTAAAACGGTTAAAGGAAGTAATAGTCCATGTCCTGGATATGTGAAACTCTGCTGCTGTCCCTGTTGCGTGTGTACCTTTTACGATCACACATTTCTCCCCATGAACTTTCCATTAACATGCTTGGAGACAGCACTCAGCTTCTAAAGAATTACTTTTTTGTGGCTTACCTTCATGGAGGGCATAAGTGATTTTCTACTAGACAGTATACCCTAAAAATGTGCTGTACTCAAAATATTTTTTTGTAGCGTTATATAATATTTAACCCCTTAATTGTCATAATATATCTCATAGATAACATATGAGCAGTTTGAATGTTCAGGGTTACTTTTATTCTCTTTATTTTACTATGGAAAGAGGCTCATTATGTTGTTTTTGTTGTTCAGCAATTAACCTGTCAGTTATCCTCCTCACTCCAAATTAAAATGAGCTGATATATATGTCAATGTATGTTTTTCTTTCTTTCTTTTTTTTTTTTTTAAGAAACATAAAATGTTATAAAACTTAAGACTGTTATTTTTAATGTTATTGTAAATAAACTCTTCCCTTTGATTGCATGTGTGTGCATTCACATGTCCAGGAACCGGTTGCGAGTTCTGCCATTGTTGCCTTGGTGACGTAGCAAAAACTTTTAATTCTGGCTCATATAATTAGAAGCCTTTGGATTCTGTTAAATTTTCTATAAATTATCATTCTGTCTCATATTTGCTTTGTTTTTAAAGACCTAACATCTCAATTTAATGTCATCCACTCTCTATAAATCATCAATGATTTGCACAGTAGTGAGATTTTTTCTTTTTTCTAATTAACCACCACCGGAAAACTAAACTGGTAAAACCGAGTTTGGAATGAAAAGACCATTTAACTTACAAGAAACCATTGTTGAGGATCTAACATGCTGCAGCTGCGCTATCCTGCCTCTACTACATGAATAAATGAAGAATATATTTTGACATGAAATAACTACCAGGCATTTCAGATTAAAATGCAGCATGTCAGCAGGTCTTAAACGAGTTGGCTGCAGGCAAAGATCTTGCATACTTCAACAACAAAACAATCTGACGCCTGCATCAAGACAACAAACTACTTATGTTTGAATCATAACCTTAAACCTCCTAAGAGCTTAAAAATAAATGTCTGCAATGGCTGGTTTTATTCAAGACAATGCGAAGGTCAGCTAAGAGTATATTTTAGTGCAAAATCATTTGTTAACTTACAGATTTTTATTTTATGCTAGCCTTTTTGTATGACTAATCATTTCTGATAAGGAGAGAAAGAGAGAGAAAGGTAATCTGAGAAAAGCTTTCAAATGATCACTGGACTTGTGTCAGGGGAAAGAGTATCCAAAGCAACCTAATTGTATTTGATGATAACAACTGCCATCATCTGTTGGAGATCGCAATTTTAGATCACTCTGGAGGAAATTTGACCCATTAAGAGGTTGCCTTTCTGTTTTGTTAGTCATTTTTACTGTTAAACTCTCAAAAAAAAAAAGAAAAAAAATCATCACAGCAAATCCATGACATAAGTCAATTATTGTTTGTTTTTTTTTCATTCTAACTCATTTAAAATCTATATTTTCCAGGAGACAACTCAAAATCAATTCAAAGACACTAATAACTGTGCATCCAAGGTAAGGTTAAGTCCTACAGCTTCATCGGTTTGTTGGATGCCTTAAGTATTCGGATTGCTCTACAATTTGACAGCAACTTGAAAGCTTCCCTCCGTCAACAGATGCGAAAGTACATTACGATGCTGCCTGGGTAGCTCACAGCAGGTTTTGCAGTGAGAAACAGCGGTGCCTTACTGATCCCTTTGGTGTTACCACCCTAAATGCTTGCCTTGAGACTCATTTACAGTCTTCTGCTGTCACATTAAGTCACTCGAGAAAACCCAGTGAGAACTATGTGGCATATTTAAATTTAGCTTCCATTAGAGCTCCATTAAAAAGGCACACCATATGTTACAGAGGAGTTTAAAAATAATTGACTTTTAATCAGTTAATTTAATATTACTCACTGTCCACTATCCTGTCAAGAGATCAACTGGCTAATGAGTCCCCTATGACTTGTCAATCTATAATTACCCTGCCATTTTTGGAGGGTTTTTTTATGCTCTTCTGACCTCCCAAATGCATCGCTGTGGCAAGGCAAATGTCACTAAATGCCAGACCAGGCCAGCCCTCCCAAAAGCCAAATGTTAGTTCATCTGTGATGTCAATTTCCACTTAGCCTTACCAGCTGTTCTTCTAGATTGACTCTTTTTAACCCCGGTGACTGAAAATGAGATTGACCCCTTGGCCTCTATTGGCTTTCAGTATATCAACAGAGGCTGTGGACAACAGAGTATTTGTTTACTCCACAGGGTTCCTAGAAAAAAAAAAAAAAAGTATGGAATTTGATTGCAATATTTGCCAGGACTTTAGATTCATGTGCTAAGTAGAAAACACAACCCTCAAACAGTCTTACTGTGAAAAATTGAGTGCACTTAAGTCTTAAGGATGTTCTTACTCTATTTTCTCTCAAGCTCAGAACAAGTACAAACATAACAGAGAGCATCCAGACAGAAAATAATGTTTAATTAAGGTGTGACGGTCCTTGGGATTTTCAAGATTGCGTTGCCATTACAATGCCAGGTTTTTAACGATGCCCGACTTTTCAGAATCATCCCCTTTTCTACAAGGAGGTCCAAGTTTTATGCCAGAAAGTAGCAAAACTGTGATTCGGTTATTCACCTCAAAGACAGATACATATATCACAACGAATACCACAGGCATGCCAATAGAGCGCAAAGAGGAAGTGAGGTTCCAAACAGTTGCTCTGCCAGTTCTAAGATACTTGGCCAATATAATAGCCCTGCCAGAGGAGGAGATAAAAGACACTGATACCAAAAAAGGGACACCCTTTACAATGCATGGAGGATTTCACCCTAAGTCCATCACCCTCAGACTCCACATTAAGCTTGAAGGAGAGAAACAAGGGAGTGTTAAAACTACCATCAAGGATGAACAAGACAGCCCTAAGCAATGAACTGTTGAGTTAATGTCTGGGGAAGGAGTAAGGCTGTGGAAAAAAGGGTAACCTTTACGAAAGGATAGGCGGCTGCAAACAACATATACCATCTACATATTGAGGGACTGGCTAGTATTGATAAAACGCTCGGAATATGATGGAAACCTTTCATCAGACATTCTCACTTTTTGAAAATGACCCTTTTTCAAACAATTGCTTCAAACTTCAACAGTTGTAGGACAAATTCGACCCGCCAACAGATTCTCTCATCTGTATCTCCAAAGGTTCCTTGACTGTGTTTCTCGTCACTGCTTCACCTTAGGTGGAGGGCCGTGTCTCAGTGACGTACTTGTGTGACATACTCCTTCCATGTTTGGACTCTGAAAGCAAAGGGTTACATTAATATAAGGGGTTGACGACAAATGGACAGCATAGTTTTCAAAATTGTTTTCAAAAATTCCTCAACTACACCAGAATCCGTTGACCTTTCCTGGTGAATAGCAAATTCTAGTAAGATTATGTTTACTTCATAATTGTAAACCAACAAATTCCAAAAAACGTCAAGTTTTTTTGCAAGGTACTCCATCACATTTAAGGCTGAATGAAAACTATTCCAGATTATGGGAGAAATAAGGCGACTCCTGCCAAAATGACTGCCTTGAGAGCAGCTGTATCTGGCTAGATCGCATGCCCCGTTAGTTAGCTGTGAAGAGAAGATGAGCCTCCCACTCTGCGCCTTTCAGTCTGACAAGTATCTGCAAATGGAGTGAATCACTTCAAGTGTACCCTGGGTAAAAGTTCCCTCTCTACCACTTCCTCTCTTTTCTCCCACAGTGACACTCAACATCTGTGGCTGCGGTGACAGACTCCGCAAGTAATCCATAACCATAAATCTGACGACATCTCATCTGGGCGCAGAGGGAGGGAGACACACATGGTCGCAACGCAGGGTCTAATATCACCGTCCACTAGTCAAGCATCCCCTGAACATCCACCTTGTGGTGGATACCATCTGCGGACATTTTTTAGTTTATCGCTTCACCTCCCAATAAATCACATGAATTTTATATTTTGTGTAAAGTCTGATCTTATGTAATCAACGGTATTGGATACAATGTGAAATTGATTTACAAATAATGATACTTTATGTATTTCTCGGCAGCTTTGATGGAATCTGGCTTTAAGTCTGTACCGTTCATCCAACCGTTCAGTCAATAGATTTACTTTATTCATTAGGAGGAAGCCCAAATTTAATTGCACAAACTGCATCTATAGTTTTGGCTATGGTGGTTGTTTTTCAGAATCAGGTTCAAACACAAAGCACAGCTCCAGCTTCAATTAAAAGCAATAATAAAATGTAAACAAGGGTGTATGATATAACTTTATAATAGTCTTGTGAACATACGTTAGCTTCAGGGTTCTGATGCTGGATGTGATTTGTTTGATCCAACCATATTCAAACAGTGGCGGTCTAGGAGATCGATGGGGAGGATTAATTCTGGTGTAAATGGGGCCTAACAGAGGGAGTTATACATCATTGCTTTTTAAAAGGAAGCCGATCTACATAGAAGGCAATGACAGGGGGAAAAAAAATGTAATGCTAGAATTTATCATCTTAATAAAGTATACAGGTTCTTTCTATGCATAAGACCCCACTCAGCCTTTCAATAGACCAGTATCATTTTAAGTTACAATGATTGCATCCATTGTACTCTGTGCCAAGCTCCCAAGGCCACCTCAGTGGTCAATAGCCTGTGATAAGCAACCTTATTATATCTGATGTTGCAAAGTTGTCACCACCTGTGAAGTACCACCACTATTAGCAGCTAATAGTGGCCTCCACAGAAGACAGGTTTCATGCTAATGCTATTAAGTCTTGGTGTCAAATACAATGAGTGTGTCTCTCTGAATGTGGCCGTATTGTATGAGTTTCCATTTCATCACAACTGGTGTCAATTTAGCGAGTCCTTACCTCAATAAGTGCCATACTAAAACCATATTTTTTTATATAAAGAATAACACTACCTCAGAAAGATGGGGTCGGACTTGGATACAATTAGAAATGCCTATGCTAGTTTATAGCAGTATAACAAAATGTGTTTGGGACGTTGTCAGACCAAGATGGTTAATATGCCACTAGGAAAACACAGTGTCATATTCAGTACTTCAAAATGTTATTCAAAACTCAACTGGTTTTTCAGGAACTCAAATCATAAAATGAAATATATTGCAGAGTATAATAACAGACTGATGGTTATGTGTCTATGTCTATTATGATGGTTAAGACTTGGAAGTCATAATAAAGGTTGGTCTTTTCAAACATACTTTTGATCTGACAGACAAGACTATTCAGAACATGTAGTCTTATTTATTTAAATTTGACTGTATACATTAGGACATCCTTTAATTATTTAGGTGTGGTATGTGATATTCTCCAAATGTGTGTCAACATTTCCGTAGTCCTTGAAGAACTGGGTTGCAACAGAGTTACAGACAGACTGGAAGAGTGCGTTCAATCTTTATTTATAAAGATGAAAATGGGAATTTTTTCAGTATTATTTTTTCCAAAAAGTACTGTCTAATGTGAACCAAATATAGTGTATAATTTCATTTTGTGAGCTGAGAGAGTTAAAACCCTAATAACATCAGCATTTATAATAAAAATGAAATCACTATGACGTGAAATAAAAAATTAAAAAAAAACAGAAAATATACAAATGAGTCATTGTCAGTATAATTGTGCATGCTTTTGTATAATCTCCATTTTTAAGATTACCGCATTGTTTTATCTACCAACATCATTTCACAAACCAACCAAAGCGAGCAAAGTTTACTTTTCATTCTTCTATGTCTTTCTTTTTTTTTTTTTTTTAAAGTTGAACAACAGCCACCGTCAGACAGATAATGGCTTTAAATTGACCAGGGCAGTGAATTTGTGGATGTGGGACTCAACTAGACACCGTGTTTTGAAACCCAATAAAGGAATTTTCCGCTTGGCTGAATCATGAAGTCCGAACAAAAAAGAACAATTAACCAGTCTGCATCCATAAAATTGACTTTTCTTCTTCTTTCTTTCGCCTATTTTTCTTTTCTTCATAAAACATTCAGACTAATTGTATGACTCCTCTGTTGGTGCAAAGAGGTCTTCGTCTGTTCTATGTGACAACAATAAATTTCCAATTTATGTATTCAGTCCCAACTCATTCTTGGATGACCTGCTACACTGGCTACAGCAGAGGCTTGTCTAATAAAATACTGTATACTATGAAAAAGTGGGAACCAAGGTCTGAAATTACAAGCAAACTTTACTCTTTGTTAACTGGCTCAGTGATTGGCCAAATTCTGTATTGAGTGAAAAGTTTTATCTTGTGAAATATTAATCTTAAATCCGTAATAAAAAATATTCTTTGAGGATGGGTTACCAAGGATTAGATGCATTACTGAAGGCTCACAACATGGCATTACTGTGGAGGCACATCAAAGGGAGAAAATACAAAAAAAGAATTAGAAGTTGGTCTATTACTATGCATCAGTGCAAGACGACCTGGGTATCTGATCTTTAATATCAGGGGGAAAGTATTTCTGTGGAGAAAAACATGGAAGAGGTGAGAGCAGACTGACTTTGCTTGGCCTCCATTATACATTTTGATAAGCCTGCAATGGCCCAGCAGACTTCAACCACATCCAAACATCAACAAATATATAACATGGTTAAAGTCAATGTTGGTGAACAAATGAGGTTCTCCAAGTAAATAACCTTTCAGTTTTTTTCTTTTTGGCATCTGGAAGCAGAAAGTTACAAGACAAGCAGCTGACTCAAAAAAAACCCAAAAAAACAACTTTCAACAAAAGTAAATAATAAACCGAACTTGAAGGTGGAATGTTTGCAATTTAATTTGAATCTTTAAAACTGGATTGCATATAATGGAAATGTCTATGAGCAGAAATTGTGTTTTTTCTTTTCTTAAGAGTGTCTTTGGATGACAATTGTTTCGAAATGACACTACATAAATAAACCAAATTGACCACAATCTACTCTGCATGTAGGAAATCCATCTGTAAGATAAATTCCATGAATAAACTGATAAACTCATTTCAATGGATAATTCTGTCATATCAGCTCGGGTACTTTAAGTTAGAACCATAAATGATGTATAACACTGACTTGACACAAGGCTATACCCCCTGTTGAGAAAATAGATGCAATATTTATTACTTACACAAACATGTATGTGTATATTTCAAAAAAGCATGAAAAAAAATATTTTCCTTCTAATTGAAAGGATGTTTTTGCTATAAAATTGTAGGATCTTATTGGAAAACAGTGTAAACATAAAATTCATTTGGGTGAATAAGGTGATGTCATAATGCACTTGAATCTTTAAGACTGCATCCTTGCATCCAACATACTTAAAACGACTGAAGTCATTTAGCTTTAACAAGCCATTCATATGATTCAGGTGTGTTGGAGAAGGTTGCATCTAAATGTTGAAGGAAGGAAGCAATCAAGGACTGGACGTGCCTTAAATGCTGATGTAGTTGTTTTGCAAATCTACATAAAGTGTCAGACCCCTCTCTTTCCATAATCACTGTGATACAAACCCTCCTCAAAAACAATTATTCATTCAGCATCGCAGAGCATCACATTTACAGCACTGCACAACTTTCATAACAGAATGAATCAGCATTTTGCTGCAGGACATTAGGCTTTGAGAGACTGAATGAATCTTTCGGGGAAAGCAGCCCTCTTGTTTGGTGTCACGGCAGAGCAACAGAACAGAGCCAGGGTTTGTGTTGTTTTAATCTATCGATTCTGCGTCCTCAACAATTTATGACCGGGGTTGGTTAAGGTAATGTTGAGAATGTATCCTCTTCTGTGATTTCCAGGAATGATCAGCCTCTGTAGGGGGTGCTGTTTTCCTAATCTGGCTAATCACAGCCCCTTCTCTTTTTGTGAACCTGAGGGGAATGCAAAACAACTTTTGGATTGGTTCCCCTGTATTTTCAGTTTCTCTCCTATAAGTGTCAACTGTCTGAGCTCTCATGAATTTCCTTTTGCTTTAAATGAGAGGAAATGATAATAAGAGACCATGTTTTGTTTTTTTTAGGCCTCTGTGGTATACTTGTTTCACTGTCACTAATCCATTTCCATTACCCTTTTGTAAATTTGCAGCTTGCCTCTGTGGGGACTTCTTTAATTGATCAACAGGCAAGCTTTCTGCAATGTTATTAGCGCTGACCTATTGTTTATTTTGTTAATAAAAGCTGCAGCCATAATCCTCACATGATAAAAGGGAGGAAAGGCTATCTTGTTAAGTTACCAGAGCAGCTAAGAAGCTTAAACAATTTGCACATGTGACCAAATTAGATGACTGCATAACTTAATCTCCTGCAAATGAATTATTTGTCACCTCACAGCACCTGGTCAGAGAAAGCAACAAGATTTTAAATTGTAGGCAGAAAACGTAATGTGAAGATTTACTTGACATATGGGGGAAGCAACTGTATCAACCACATTAGGTCAATATCAACTCAGTTGAAATGTCACCAAACTGCGATGGACGTTTGTTGTGTGGGCGTGCTTTGGATTTTAATTAATTCTGGCATTGGCTTGGTTTGAGGGGGTGTCTCTTTTTCAACCGTACATTTGGATACGCTTCAGGGAAACTTAACCGACACAGTAACTTCTCTATAGGCTGCACATACTGGCAGTTAAGAACCCCACAACCTGTAAGGCCCATATAAACAACGTAGAATCATAGTGAGGTGAAAGATCTTCCACCACAAGCTAAAATCACAGAGCCATATTGTGGCCACTACAGCTGACTCAAGCCATACTTGTCAACATGGAACTTTTCCCCAATCAGCATCTGAAAATACCAGCATTTTCCAGGTAGGGGTCTGATGTAAGCGAAGCCTAAAAAACACACACATCTGATTCACAACACTCTCAAGAAGGCAATATAAACACACATCAACTGGAGGGTGAAATTGCCTCCACAGACTTACTATTTTGCAAAAAAATATAGATATTGCAGTGTGTTTAAAAAAAAAAAAAAGCTCCAAGTTTCTTTCTACAGATTCAAAAGCATATGCCTATTTTTAGTCAAACACCAAACATCATCTACTGGAGGAAGCTCCAGATTGAGCTCCACAGCATCAATCTTCTTAGCCTGGAATCAATGTGCTACTAACTGACGGATGTATTTACGATTGCAGTTTTTGTTCATTTGGTTCATTACATCTGGTTCATTTTCTGTTTCGTACAATGGAACATGACCTCCTTAAGTATAATAAAGGATAGTTTAAAAAAAAAAAAATCATTGTGACATAATGTCTAAACCCTCGTGTTACCATGCATTATGGCTTTAATTCAAGTTAGGGCACACTACCGTTGACCAAAACTATTCATGATAAATGTTTTATTCATCTTTAAGATGTTGAGTCATTTTGTGCAAGTATTTTTGAAGCATCGTTTGAAATGAATTATGGCTATGGGAGCCCAAATACATCACTGTGCATGTTTTTTAGTCCACTAATTATGCTTTTCGCCATCCTTTCTCATCTGTCCTCCAGACTGTGACCCAAAAAATGATGAGTTTGGTACAATCAAAGGTGTTTGCTTAATCTCAGAGGAACTAGTAAGAAAATGAAGATGAAACAGTAAGAGCATTTAAAGAATACATAAGAGACATGAGATCTCTGCAAGTTACTTTTCAGGTGGCAGTTTTTTTTCTTGTCTGCAAAAATAAAATGCCCCAATAGACCAACCCAGCTATGTGGTTATATATTTAACTGTCCTAAATTGTCTTAATGGGGACTGAAAAGATATTAGATTGAAGCAATTACACAACAGTTAAAAAAATTTATTATAAAAATAATTTCCATTGCTAGAAAACTTAACTTCTAAATTATAACTCCTGCTGTGGGGTGAATAATCCATGGAATGTTATTATTAGAAAGCTTCTTCATTCCTGTAGGTTATCTTTGCCTGACAGCATTTTCTGTTTGATGATCAGAAACTTTAAATGTGATTAAAGGAGGAGGAAATGTGAAAGGGACAGATGCATCTTAACCACATTGTATTTTCAAGCCTAAATGCGTTAAAAAAGATATTCATGTCTCCAAGACTTTATTCGACAGAGAGGTTTGTGAAAGGTTCAAGGACTACACTGTATGTCTTAACGAGTAAGATATGTGCATGGTGGAGTCTCTAGAGCAGGACAGAAGCTTTCTCTTAAATATCTGGGAGCCAAAATCAATCCTTTAAAAAAAAAAAAAAAAAAAACTTACCTAAACCTAATGTGTTTTCTTGCTATCCAATTTTGTTGACAACTTTTGAAGAATCCTTGGATTTATCATCTTTCAAAATGTTTAAATTTAACTAGTACTATAAATGCTTCACATTTCTCTTCCCCCTGTCATTTACTGTATTTTCCAGCATCTTCTTAAGCTGCTCCAACAACAAACTCGTGACATTCAAAATAATCATTCTACCATGACGCTCGTTTGAGGTTTCAAAATTATTCCGGGTAGCCTTGAGAATCCGAAGACCTTAGAAAAGCACCTTTATGTCTATGTTGGTAATTATTAGGCATCATCAACATGGATTAAAAGAAAACTACTCAGCGGGGGACCAGAGACGTCATCTTGATGATTAAAGGCGGACGGGCAGTGACTTGTCAGTGATGGGGAGTGTGCACTTCCTGCCCCCAGACTTCATTAAAAGGAGATTCATGAGGCTTAGGCCGGAAGACCACTCGCTGACAGGAAAAGGGCGATTGGGCAAGTGCTCAGCGGAGCACATGTAGACATCATGCAGCCCGTAATGCATAGTTTAGAGAGCTTTATCTCAATGCATATTCTTGTAGTGCTTTAGCTCAACAGCTAATTTGAAATGCATTACCTCCTGTCTCTGTAGCTTTGTAATGAAACACTGGGCCTTATTATAACAGCAAAAGACATTTCTAATCAGTTATTTCACCTTGGCTTCGATTGATATCAATTATTTGAAGAGATAACATTTGGGGAAAAAAACAAAAACATCATGCAACACTGAACAAGGTTAGTCAAGCTGACCCAGAAAGCTGGTAAAAGCTTGTCCGCCGAGAACAGACATTTCTCTGAGGAGCGACAGCGGCATCCGTCACAGCTACACGGCAACCGACTACATTTATTAATGGAACTTTTCCGGCTCCTTCAATTCCATGGTTGTCTTCCAGATGCATGAATGTTCAGATCTCACTGCCACCCCTGATGTGAGCCCACACCTGCTACCATTTCTGCACCAGCATGCACCGTTCCACGGCGAGCTTGTGCTGCACTTTTGTCACGAGGGGACTTTGAGCCCCCATTGGTCCATTAACTTTGGATGTGATCCAGCTAACTCTGGGGCGCTCATTTTTTAGGTTGCGTAGTCGCAGAATTGATTTGTACGCTAAAAGAAGTATTACCAACCAATATTATCGATGAAGCTGCACGGACCAGTTTGAAAAATCAATATTCAACATCAAATTTGACTTTGGGAAAAGTTTGAGAACAACACTTTTCTTTTAGATTCATAAATGAATGGATTAACTGTAATAATGGTCAGATGAGCAGATATTGCAAGTAAACTCTAATACAGTCTAGAAACAGAAAATATTGGTTCAAGCCTGGAGGCACTCACCAGGAGGAGAGTCTTGAAGAAGAAATGATGGAAGGAAGGTAATAATGCAAAGTGAGTCTAAATTGCTTAACCTTCAACAGCTCCACTTAGTCCACCCATTGCAAAGTTCATTCAAGGGTTGCTGGCAAGCTCTCAGAGGTAGTTGACATTTGATGAAGATGTGGCGCATTTCCAGCTCTTGGTTCCACATTAGCATGAAGTTAGTTAATCTTTCAGAGCTGCAGATGCAAACAGGCAGCAGCTTTTTGGTGCTACTCTCACCTACAGTATATGATGAGAATTACTAATTCTTTAATTGACCAGATGGCCTAAAATCTTTTGCCGCCAGTCATTATAACATATTGAGAAACTGTTAGACAAAAAAAAAAGAACAATGATATGGTGTGAAGCATAGTAAACCAATACTCGTCGGTTTAGAAGGAGCTCTGTGCTCTTTCCTCATGTACTCAGATGGAATCTCAGTGGGGAGCTGACAAGCTGGATGGCTAATTTCCTGACTGGGAAGGCTGACAGTGTCAGAACCATTCCATCAGCAACCTCCCCACAGAGCAGTGCACTAACATCTTAATTCCTGTTTGGTAATACGGGATCTGGCTAAATTTATCACATGTAAACAACTCAGTGAGTCCAGCTTGGGACCTGCCCTGGTAAAAAGGGAGGCTGATGTTCACACGCGTTAAGCTCGACGCTTTATGTTGAAATGGCAACTTGCAGAAAAGCCTCATTTCAGTGGGTCATTTTTGAATTCCTCGACATTCATAATTTTTTTTTTAACCAAAGTCACTACATTCTGTAACGTTCAAATTCAGAATTATTTTCAATAATGACACTTTAGAAAATTAAGAAAAAATAAATCAAATAAGAATGCAACACCCCCATATAACATGTTAGTATTTTGAGCTACTAATATTTTTGTTTGTTGTCGTTTCTTTTAACAATTTGAGTGCGGTATAAATGTAAACAAATTTAAAGTACCACTGGCTACATTTGAGAATTGAACTTGAAAAGAAAAAAAAAATATATATATATAAACATCTTTAGCATCTTCACATTTCTGTTTCTTTGAACATTAATTTGACACTTATCTGCTTTTACACTATACAGTGTCTCAATGATGATGTGCTAATTTGTAGCATACATTTTTATGAGGTAAAAACAAAAACAGATTCTTTGTTAAAGACTGAGAATTGCATTTCTGAATTGCAAGTGTTAATTTGCACATATAATCTAAAACACAAAATGGAGATGTGGAATGCATGTAACAATGGGACAGAAACAAAGACACGTGTCTGAGAAAATGACTCTGTCACAGCACACGTTGTACGGTGAGCTTGTTCCAAGACTGTTATCAGCCATTATTTACTGGGAATGATACAGCGGAGCCATAAATCATTTTCTTTTCTTTGTCAGCCAGTTGAACTCTGCGCGGATTCTGCAGAGGCCAAAATGCAGCGTTACAAAAATAAGTGTAAAAAACATAAGTGTAAATGTCTCGAGCTTTCCTCTCAAATTCAAACATAAATTATTGATTTAGGCTTGCAAACAACAGACATTTTGCGGTGACAATGAAAACACGTCGTGTGGATCGAATGCGTATTGCTGATTTTTTCTCAGGGCGTTTTGCTCTCGCTATTTCTTTGACCCGAATAAACATGGAGGGCTTACAGATGTACTTTGCCGCCTGGCCCTCTCCAGAGAGCAGAATCTGTGCGCGTGGAAACGCATGCTTGGAGGAGAGCCAATCTCAGATGTAAAGCTAAATGCCTTGAGGGCGAGCCGGCAAATATTCCACAGGAAAAGATCATATGATCAAAGGGTTCATCCAGCATGCTTGTGGAATATGTGCACATTGAGCTTAAAGGCAGCAGGTCAGCGAACAGCCACATAGTGTCTTCATGTACTATGGTGTGTCGACTTGGTGTCCTTGATTTCATAATGAGACAGTTTGGTTATATAAATATATTCATAGCTGGTGGGTGGACCTCATTATTGACATTGCAGGCAATGCAAATGACTGGAGCTCCAGTGTTACAGGAATCAGGGACAAACGTTGAATGCTGATGGAGATTATGAAATGAATGGACATTGGGGCTGCTTGAACATATACTGAAGGACATATCTGCCTGAGTGAAGCTTTTATATCTGCTTTTTGTCCAGTTTTGTTTTGGAAATGATGGTAGTTTTTGCAATAATTATTTTATAATCAGGGTGGAAAACAAGGAGCCTTTTTTGTTCTTTCCTTTGGTTTGTCATTTTGTTTGAATTTCCTTTTAATTCCTGTAAAGCATTTTGTATTGGCTTGTTGCTGAAAATGTGCTCTATAAATGAAATTACTTTTACCTTCACAACTGACGGCTGAACTAAGGTGTCCCAATTGGAGTTCCATCAATTCCTATTTTTTAATTTTGCCAAATAGGTAGACTTGCATCAAAATCGTAAACATTTATCTTTTTTCCAAGAACAGACGGGTGAGTTGAAGACATATTTTGAAGTCAGAAGACTTAAAACTCCTGGAACTATGACACATAAATCTACTCCCATCAGCCTTTTTAGAAATTATGAAAAATAAGCATTTTGACGACAAATTTGGAAGGTGACATAAGTTTCAAATTGCACTGCTGAGTTTGAATCCCGATTGTCCTAAATAGAAGAACTTCAAGACATAGTGGCAGCTTTGATGAATCAGCAGAAAAACAACAAATTGTTTGTCAAAGTTACTGCAGCTTTAAGGACAGCTGTAGATTTTAGCCACGCCCCAGCCAATAAGTAAGTGTACCAGAACTTAATGTTGGACTCCTTTCTTTTAACAGGTATAAAGTCATTAACTGATTATGTTCCAAAGCTGAGCAAAATGTACTGTGCATGTATACAATGTTAAATATCCAGATAAAAATAAATAGGGAAGCTTTATTTTCAAAAAGTCAAATAAATGTTGAAGTTTTTTTGTTCTCTATATGAAAACAAACTTTTGGTGAAAGATACAGACACTTAAAGATTATTGTTGAGTTCAGAATGTTTTGAAAGCATCAATTTATCATACATTTTGCTCAAAGTTTCACTTGGGCTTCTACAAAAGAAGTCAAAAATGCACTTTTAAGAATTGCATTCAGATTATTCTGGACCGGGCCTGAAATCACCAAGATGTGCAAATATTGAGTTCTGAAAGCGGCTGGGCATGATGCAATTAAGGTAAAACAGAATCATAACACTGGGCTCCAAACATTGTGCAAGAGAGAGTTAAAGCGCTACTATATTACGCAGTGCAATAATATTTAACATCACAACATATTATAAAGATCAATTTGACATAATATACTTCTGTTGATTTACATAAGCATGACTTGCAGAGCTTATGACATTTTTTGAGGTCCTTCACATTAAGGGGGTCAAACAATCAGTTCAACAGAAAGTTAGGTGGAGGGAAAAAGTGTGTTTTTCAAATGATTTAAAACTTAACATTTGGGGTTTTTATTAAATTATAAATAAACAAACAGTTGGAATATATGTTAAATAAGGATTTTAGTGTTCTGGTTTTGATTTATTTTCTAAATGAGCAAAAATTATTATTAATGGCCAAATTTACTGGCGTGCATTTGTTGTGCAAGTGATAAAAATCTACAGTTCTTCAATTCTCATGTTTTTTCCTTTAGATTTTTGTTTTTCTTAATTTTTTTGTTAATCACTTCCCAGATTGTTCAGGCAACCAACCATCTGTTTGGACTGGACTTTCAAGCCTCCAAGGGTTAAAATATTTCTATACTTTCCATTAAAGTTACAAGAAAAAGAAAAAATCTGGTAATTTAGATTTTCACATGATTATTTGCATCATTCTTGAAATGTTAAAAGAGAAAAAAAAAAAATCAGTTTCCCTTTTCACAAAAGCCAAAGGGGGAAAAGAAAAAATCCCATTTGATTTTCTTTATCTCCTCTTCCTTTTTTTCCACTCCATTGCTCCAAATATCTTGCACACAAATTCATCACAGTTGCATCTGTTTTGTGTTCTCAGAGACCCTGTTCATCATCCAGATCCCAGCTTCCTCAAGCTGAGTTTTTTCTTTATTTTCCGAACTCTCCGACTGCCGAGCATCTCGTTTCTCAGCTTGAGACGATAACTATCTCTCTGCTTCGCCCGGCGCACACATGGCCCCCGAGAACCCGGCCCGGGGCCACAAGAGCGTTATCGATTGGCGAGTTTTCTTGATAATGCTTGTTGCCGTTTCACTGTCCACATTCACACATATACTAGAAAAAAAAATTATTTGTGGGAAAGGAAAGCTACAAAGAAGCTGCATGACAATATATTGTATTTGGATTTAGGATTTGGATTTAGCAAAGTTACTTCTACACATATATATATATATATATATATATATATGCAGCTTCATTGCCTCCATTATTGTTTGTTTCACTTACTTTATTATGAAGCACAAATTATTATTATTTTTTTAATAGTGCTGTAATAATTAAAGAGCAAGCGCAACAAAAACAACTCATAAAGGCCTTTGGGGAAGCGGCGCTCTGGCAAAACACAGACATGCCTCCCAGCTCCCCTCCCCACTGTGAATTATTTATGGTCGCATTTCTCTGGATGCCGTCTGGGGGTGAATATTTCATGCAACTTATTTGCCCCCCCCTGTAATGGGTTTGACTTAAGTCTGACTCTGCTGTTGTCCACAGAGGCCCCCCTTGCCAATTGCAATGCTAACCTCGATCTGCCCCCAAAGCGTGAAACTTGGTCCGCGGGAGGCAAGGGGAGGTGAGGTGAGGTCTTATTCTGTTAGCTGTTGGATGAAATGCGATGTGGAGCACAGCCTGGTGAGGAACCTGTGCAGCCGGACCGCTGTGGAGACCAGTGTGCTAAATAAAACTGCTTTTTTTTTTTTTTTTCCTGGGCTAAATCCAGATAAAAAACCATTTCAATAAACCAAACGCGATGTCACTTTGTATATTTAATAAACAGTTTAAATGTGTGTACTGAAGAGGATAAGATGCAGAATCCTATACGCTCACCGCTGGACAATCGCATAGAAACACATCCATCACCTAGAAATGGTTTGTTTTGACTGATGACTAAAAGCATTGGAAGCTGCCTGGAGCATCTTCACAACATTTTCTTTTCTTATTTTTTATTTTTAAAACAACTAAATTCTTGTAGAAATAACATATAGTCTGGCTGAAACAAAGTGATGTTGACCTTTGCCCTTAATTTTGTATTTATTGTTTGACAAAGGCAAGACAAAAACCCCCAAAATAAAACAATGACGAATGCCGCTATATGTACTTCACATGGTGAAAGTCATATGAGGTCAAAAAAAAAAAATGGTTTGGAGATTTAAAGATTATTTCTAAACAAGACATTTTCACATATCGTTTATACATTTCAAGGTTTTTAGAGAAAAATTCTTCCAGGAACAACAACAAGCTCAAAATGCGTCACATGGTTTAAGACCAGTGCTGTTTGTGACATACAGTTAGTGGCTAAATCTTGAGTTAAAGGTTTTTAACATTTTGTAAATTTTTCAGTATTTTAATATTGTAGCAACAGTTACAATATTAAAATATTAAATATTACAATCTGTTTGCTATAAATATTCAGAAGACAGATTTCTGTCTCATAGAATATTTTAGACATATGCTCAGTAAATAAGAGGGACTGCAAAAAAAAACATTAACCATACACAAACAAATGTGTATATTCTAGGAATGTATTTAGGTTTGATTTTTATTTTTCTATGTGTTTATTTTTACCCATATCATTCTTAGCTGGTTTAAACATTATTTGGTTATACTGAATAAAAGAACTTGCAACATCATGCTTTTGTTTCTTTGGTTCATGTTTAATAGCCTGAAGATGGCAGATAGTGTTTTTAAAGTCATTGCCTCTTAAACTACGTTTTCAATATTGCTGCCATTTAATTTAAATTTGATGTTGTGCACTGACTAATTTACCTTATTCCTTTGCTTTATAAACACTGCAAGTGTTTCATTTGAAACTAATTTATTTCCATTTACTTTTATTACGGGATTTTGGAAAAAAAAGTATTTTTTTCCTCTTGCAGACTTCTATTTTTACTTTCATCTCTTTCATAAATGTTTCATAGAATACTGATAATATGAGTAAATACAAAAGGCAATTTTCAAATGATGATTGGATTTATTAAAAGAAACAAAAAAATATCTATTCAAACTAACCTGGCTGCTTCTTCTGTTATTTTAATTTAATTTGGTTTAGTTTAATTATAAACCGCCTCTCAGAACTTACTGCCAGAATTAACGAATCACTTAAGTAAGACTCACTTGGCAACATGAGGTCGGAAAAAATGTCTTAAAAGTTAACCAAAAACATCTGGAAAAAAAAAAAAAACATGCAAATGAGAAAATACCAGAGAATCTTACACATCAGAAAACTCTGAAGAATATTTGTTTTCTACACAAAGTTTTACTGATTTAAAAAAATGTAATGAGAATCAAACACACGAAGCCTCGCGAACCATTCATGTGTTGAGTCTTTCCAGCACAAGAGACCACTTTATGTCTTTTAGTTCTGGAAATACTCAGCATAAAACCTTGACAACAAGATGACAACTCTGCTTTGCCTAATTATTCACATGCTTTGCAACACTTCATAAGCCTGTTTGTGTACTTTTTTGCTTTACGTGTGTGTACTGTTGTTTTTTTTTGTCTTTCTCCTACCATTAACAAAACGAAAGAGTCGACTCCAAAAGCCCTGGTATCTTTCCTTGTGTGATTTTTCTGCTTTTTCTGACTCGGTCCATCCATTTTGCGGTGCTGAATTCAGGTCAGGTCGGCGAGTGGAGGGAGAGCAGAGACGCTACTCTCCTCTGAAACACGCTCAGTCCCTCTGTGTTTCCAGGCCAAGGAGATATGAAATCCCTCCACTGAGTTCTGGGTCTACCTTGGGTCTACTCCCAGCTGATTGTCTCCAAATCACCTTCAAAAGCCGGGCACTCGGGAGGCATCCTAATCAGATTACCTCAACCGCTCAGTTGATTCCCTTCGATTAAAAAAAATAAAAATAAAACAGCATCGACCTTATTCCAGAATCCCTCTGGATGTGGAAGTTCCTCATGTTAGCTGCGTCTGAGCCTTTTTCCACAGAACAAAATCATTTCAGCGAGAGTGGCTAAAATGTAACTCTTTGGAGATTCTAAACCAGATCTCTCAATCCTCAGCTCCACAAATCATAATTAAAATCATCCAAGCAAAGGCATACAGGCTTATTAACAAAGTTAACAATCCAGAATTAAATACGTTTTCTGCTGAGCTTTTCTTTTGATTTTAAGGACAATAAAGCTAATACTTTTGAAAAACAATTCATGTTTCCCATACAAAACACAAAATGCAGTTTTGGCCATTTTGTACCCAAATTTTGCTAAGTTTTAAATGAATTCAAACGTATTCTCAGTACTAACAAGTGATTTAAATCATATACAACTTTAAATGGCACCATGAGATATGAATCAGGATGATATTACAATATACTTTGGCTCAATAAAGGATTATCTGACAAAAAGAGATTCATTTAAACATCAACAAATGTGATACAAACTTTGAAACGTCTTTGTTGATAAAACTTTAGTAGAACTTTACGTACTTTCCTTCAAACTGTTTTTCTGCTTATTTTAATCATTTATTCTTACAGTTGCTGTGCAATTACGTATTTTTCCATTTGCTCCTTCATTTTAGGTTTTTCTCATTGTTGGATGCAACTGCGACTGAAAAGGTAGGTAAATGGGCCAGACGTGAAGTTCATTCGCAGCAGAAATTGCATGACTTTAAAATGATGTGTTTTTTTGTTGTTTTTTTTCCAGGATAATTTCTTGTTATTGTTGTTCAGAACCTTGACGATCAAATGACTTGTGATTGCAAAGAGGTCGGGACTCATTTCAGCAAACCAACATCTTTAACGTACCTTGAAAGTGTTTCAACTGAATATAGGACTCAGATATAAAGTACTGACACATTTTTGGTATGATTGGCAATACGTTTGCCTCTTTATAAAAGCTAAATTCAATGCATATTACTCGAATCTTGTGAGAAATTGATATACTTTGTGTTAGTTGGAAGGTCATGTCTTTGTCAGAGGAGAAATTCTAACCTAGAACTGTTTGGACAATATCACCAATTTCATATTTAATAATCAAAAAAACGTATATTTTTATCTAGTAATTTGAAAATAATTTTTTTTTACTACCAATTTAAACTGCGTGGCTTTCTGTTTCCATGGTGCAAATGTGATGCAACAGAGCCCTATTTTTCCAACTACATTCAAAATAGCATCAAAACATCTATTTGGTCAAACTTGTTCATATCTTCATTTATTAAAAAGTTTAAAAATGAATAGAAAGGCGACACAGAAAGGTGAACAGACACAAGTTTGTCTTCAATTACGCATGGGACAAAAATCAACAGGGAAGGTCAAGAAAAAATTATAATAATCTGAAATCGGTGTTGCTTAAATTGAATTGTGATATTCTAAACGCATTCACTCTTATTTACATCTTCGGAAAATTCTTCCTGGGCATTCCGCTGTCCTCTGTGTTCTAAAAAAGCGAAACATATCCACCAATTTACATGAACTTAATATTTGTAGCTTGGTTTAAGTGGCTTTTTTGAAGCTGCAGTGATTTAAAGGTCAGTTCAATGTGATTTACTCAGCTAACAGAATCTATCCCTGAGAGTACTGGCCAACTAATGACTGGAGTAAAAAAACGTAATGTACCAACTGTGCAGAAAGAAACTTTTAAAGACCCATAAAAACTCTTGATAAGTATAACTTTAATGCCACCAAAAAAATATAATTGGAAGCAAAATGTAAAATACGAAGTGGTGGATTGTGAACTTCACTTAAATTTCCCTTATATTACTATTAGTCTTATTTCTTCTAATTGTATAAATGCTGTTCAAACCTGCAGGTTCATATTCCTTAATCCAAATAAATATTAAACGTTTTTTGCATCATCTAAATACCAAATCCAAGAAATGATGGGCTTGAAATGGAGTAAATCCACATTTATGAGCTTATTAAAAAAAATTATTGCAACCTGAACTCGCCTTGGTCTTTTCACAAATAAAACGTAACATTCATTGAGCTGGCCAACTCTGCTGGAGATTTAAAGTTCACAAAGTTTAATTAGTGAAGTAGCTCAATTGCTCCAACTTCAATAGAGTCCACATGCTAATGCTACTTAGCTAAACTGTAACTTCATGAGAACATTCCATACAATTCACTTTCAGACTGTCCAATTTAATTTTCAAGGAAACAAGTCTAGATGAATACATTTTAACATTCCTCTATTTATTTTGAGTAATCTGACTGGGACCCATCGGTTTAGGTTTTGGTGCAATTAATGTGCCAGCAGGGGAAGGTCTAATAAATAATGAGAACAGAGGCATGTGACAGTTTTTATTTTCGCAGGCGTTTCCCCCTGTCCAAGACTGTTGCCGCCCTGGGCAGCCGCCTATCTGGTCTAGGTTAAGATTAATCTCTGCTGAGGTTACAGACAAATCTCCATCCTTGTTTTCAGTGATTGTTGATCTGGCACAGAGCATGAGCAACGCTCTCTGACTCCTAGATGAGAATGAGTCTTTTGAGTGACTATGCGTGAAAATCCGCTTACAGTCCTCCGTTTGCAAAGCATCATGAGGTATGTTGCAGCATTTCTTCCATAATAAATTAGTTTGTTTACTTGCTTCCTCATCATGCTGTTGCTTTAAAAATTACGAACGATCCGTGGTTCAAGAAAAACAAGTCTGTTTTTAGTCTGACAGTCACAGATTTGTCAGATTGATCCAATTAAAAGCGTGCAGTTTGTCAGTAGGTACTTATCTTTACAAAACACCAATGATTTTTGAATTCTTTAATAAAAGAAAGTACTTAAATAACCTTACTTTTAAACACATTATACTACATGCTTACATGGGCAGTTGCAATTACACTACTTCAGGTAGCCACAATAGATATTATAAATTATGTATGCTACTTAAATGCCTGTGGGTGCAACAACATTTTGTTCATCCATTGTCCATTTCATTCTCTCCCTTTTCCTTTATCTTCTTTTGTTTCTTCTAATTTTATTTGTTGCTTTTATTGTGATTGCCGTTGTCTTTTCCTTTTGTCTTCTTAGACATTTTATGGCCTGCCCATTTATCACTTTAAAATGTCCATCTTGCCATTAAACCTCTCCAGCAGAAGGAATCTCCCATTTGCTCTATTTTGGGAGTTAAATCTGAAGTCTCTCTGTGGTGAGAAGACTCAGCTGGATATGGGATCCCTCCACATATATGAGGTCAAAATATTGTGAGGTCACGTTGCTTAAAAGATAAATGTGCCAGCATTTGTAGAAGGAAAATCAATTGAAATGTGAGAACAGACGTTCTTAAGGCAGGAAGAAAACACCTCCTGTGCCAGAATTCAGTTTTGCACTGAACTACAAAAAGAATAAGCAGGCCTTTTACACAGTGAGGCAGATCAGACAGAGTGTAATCTCTGTTACCCTGTCTGAAAACCAGGCCAAAACAACAACCTTCTGCAGATAAAAGTCTGTTTGATCTTCTTGCAAACTTGACCTCTGCTTTAAATAAACCCCTTGCCCCGACTCCGTCATTTCACTCACAAGAAAGCTATTTATTTTCACCTTTGGAGAAAGTCACAATTGTTGTCCGGTATTCTCTGAAGCTGAACCGGCTGAACTTATCAGCTCCGTTGGGGCACAAGCCGGTGCGCGCATGGACGTTTGTGCGCCTCCGCGCCACTTTATCAGCGCCGCAGCGGTCCAGCCCAACTCCGCTTTCATTAGCAGCTAATTAACTTTTCATGAAGGCCATCGTCTTACGTGTTTAATTAACTGACCATCCCCCTTTCCATGAATACTAGCCTGCCCTGGGGGCTGGCAGGAGTGAGGAGACACCAACATTTATCACTCTGTCTCTCTGTCACTGTTTTCAGCAAATAACATCATGTTTATTATCGAAATCACTACCAATTATGCTTAAAAGTTGTGGATGTCCCTTTGGAGTCTCCGCCTTCCCCTTGACTGTCTTCAAGGGGAATATTTGTGTGTTTGCCTATCACATCTTATCTCCTGTCCTCATTCATTCATGCAGACAATCCATGCCACATAAACAATCATAATGGACTTAAATCACAGGAGCGCAGCCCTATTAGATTAACCCACATGATCTATCATCACCCCCTCCTGTCTTACAGGGAATGCAGGTAGAATTTACCCTCCGCAGCAGCCATTACAGCCTCGAGCGGCGACCCTGTATCTTTCTCCTGGATGAAAGGGACCTTCAGGAGCCAGCAGCGTGTGGAAATTAAAACACCCGCTCCCTTCCCCACCCCACCGTTCACCCTAACCCCCCTCCACCCCCTTCTTCTTTGTTAGCTATGCCGGCGTTTTTAATGAGATATGGCCGATGGGAAATAAAGATCCCCTTCACGCCAATCCTACCGCCTCATTGCGACGGCAGGCGTTTCCATGGTAACACCAGGAGGAACGTCATCTAAGCGGTAGGAGCCGCTGTAATTATGACTGATCTCGGGGAGATCTATGGGAAAAAGGAGAGAGGCTGCTGAAACCTTTGGATGTAATCTTGGCTAACCCTCTCTGCGGAAAGAGGCGCGAAGGAAAGGAAAAAGGGAATTAATTACATGCTGGTGTAGATGACTTCATGTCTCCAAAGTCTCTAATTGTTCCATGATTGGTTTTTGCTTGCATGACCACCAAACAGATACATTGATCATCTCAATGAGGAGCTTTGAAATCAGTTTTTTCCAAGTGTAGGAAATGGATTAATTTTGACATAACTGACAAGTCAAAAAAAGTCAAAGTCTTTGATAAATTCCTAAAAGAAAATGTATAAATTTGTGTCTGAATTCCAGTTAAAAAAATAATGAAACTAATTACTGAAAGTCATCAAATATAGGTTAATGGAGCTAGTTCCAGTTATTACCGCCTCAAGCATCATTAACAAAAAGCCAGAATCGATCTCACGACAGAGACAAATTCTCTTCCGAGCTATTTGTATGTGGGGGTTGAGGGGGGTTAGTCAATATTCATGAGCTGAAATGGTGTGAAGAAACATCATTTCAGGCAGGGAATTGTGTTTAATCATGTTTTGCACATCATCTGAAGTTTTATGTTTGAGAAACTTTTCACCTTGTTTGCTAAGTACAAGAAATACATTTTTGCAAATCAGCAAATCTCCTTTTTTAACTTTAAAAGAAACAAAAGCACCATTGCCACCATGATTTTTCACTGCCTATGTCATTGGGATTTCATGTAATAAATGAAGTAAAAGCTTTTCATTTTGCAGTGACAGCTCCAAATTGAATCCAGATGCATTTTTATACATTACTTCATATAACCAAATTGCAGCACAGATGACATTAGACAAACAAAACATTCACACACACCCTCCACACACAGTGTGTTTCAAATTGCTTAGGAGACGCTTCATTGTCAAACCATCAACAAGATCTCCAAAGTTCATCAATGCAAAATTGTTTAATTTTAGAGCAAGGATGGTGAGATTTGATTAGTTCATTACTAAATAAATCATATAGATTTGCTATGTGACCCATTTCTGCTCTTACAATGTATATTTCTCTACTTTGTTGGGTGTGATAGAGTCTCTGGCTCGACTACAGAGAGTACAGTTTGTTTGCCTCCTGCAGCCAAGAGTCGCATTATAGAGGTAATTGGACTCAGAGCAACAAAACTCTTTTGGCACAAAATATCCACTTTTAGCATCTAATATCTTAATGCATTAGCAGACTGGCAGCACCATGTGTTTCACCTTCACAGGCTGCATTGAAATTCACTGACAAGCAGCATGATCAAAGATTCCTGCATTCCTCACGGTGTCTTTAGGCATACATTGGACGTAAATTTTACATGGACAGAGTGTAATACATTGGCGGTCTGATTCATTAATTGGACCCCCTACAGATTCACATCACAGTGAAACATAGACCTCGTTACTTGGAAATCAAGATGGATCCGAGCCAAGCCTCGCCTCACCTCAGAGCTCTTCCGATGAAAGTGAATCGAGCGCTCCTGGGCAGCGCTAAATATACGCTGACACGGTTTTGGCGTGGCAGATGGTCCATCACGCAAACAACAACAAAAAAAACCATACCATCAAAATAGATTAGCAAAATCAGGAATCAGGATAGAGACCGAGCCTTTCATCCCAGAAGCATTAATATAAAATTGGGAGAGCAGATGGTGGAGCGGACAAGAGTTGGGCTTGAAACTTTCCAAATCTAATAACCGCGTTGTTCTACCCTGCTTCAACTTTTGTCCAATCTGGTTGTGTACAGTATGTCGAGTGAAACGAATTGAATTCCTAATATATACTTTAACTTGACATGTTTGAGCTCTGTGCCTCAACACTTATTGTAAGAGAGCTGTAAAATAACGAGAAAAGTCAAATTACTACAAAAAAACTAGACAGCAGGAGGCCGATTTCAATAAGAAAATGGAGGCTGCATTAGTGTTAGTGCACTTATATTAATTACATGGGCGACTTACTCAGCTGATGGAGGTTTAAATGTACACGGGCGGTCTCACTGTTGAAAATTAGTGCTGGACTTTACTGATCACTCTGCTCAGTTTTGAGATAAAGCACTGAAAGCTCAGCAATTTCACTGCTTTTCATGTGTAAACGTCAGCAGCTTCAGAGGAAAGGCTTTCAGTGTTGATGATACAGCGAAGAGAGACCCAACCGGGATGCCAGCAAATCACAACTTTCGACATTAAAGTCGATAAATTATGAAAATAGTCATAATAATGCCAAATAGGGCCATATTTTGAGAATAAAGTCATAAGAAAAACCTGAATTGCTACAATATTTGAAATAATCCTAGACTAAAAGTGTCATAAGATTATTTTCATATTTGTTATATTTTATTCTTGTATGTTTTTATTCTCGTAGTATGACTTTGTTGTAATTTTATGACTTTATACCCATTTTGAATTATTTTTATATGTTTTTTTCTTAATATGATCCTAATAATCCCTCACAAAAAGTTGTTAATCCATGGAGAAAATGTTCAAAAATCTAAACAACCCTGGTTCAGCTGTGGCAGGATTTCTTTAAATAAGATCCAGTTAAACTAATCTCATTTAGAAGACACCAAGATAGTACGTAAAGACCTTTGTTAAAACTTCAGTCTCAAGATGTACTAAAGGTGGTAGATCCAAACTTTGGAAAACTGCAACCTCAGCAAAATTTTGTTGGGAAAAGCACCGACTCAGAGTGATTTCTACAAGACATCCTTTACTCTGAACAAGCATCAGTAAGCTTCGGAGACGAAGCGTTCCCTTTTAACAGAAAGAGACCTTCAGCAGAACCGTGACCATCTGTTGTGGTTGGCAGCGGCGGGATCAAAGCCACGGCTTTGCAAGAGCCAAGTTGGACTGGAGTCAAGTCCGAAGCCATTTAAGTTTTCAACAAGAAATTTTAATCAGAGTAATAATAAAATTGTAAGTGAAGAAAGAATAAGCAAACTGAACCATAATACAAAAAATAAATAAAAAATGCACTGCTTTGATATTTTTACAATACATGAAATGTGTTTCTACATTACTGTACAAAAGATTGATTTTATGAGACATGATTATGGTGATGCTTTTTTCTCGTGTCTATTTTACCTGATTCAAGACAAAGACAGAAGAAACTCTCTCTAACATTATTCCACAGCGTTGTACTGCATAGTACAACGCTGTTCCCACTCACTTATTGTTCCCACTCACCTCCGTACCCTTCCTTTTTTAAATGCGACCTACACGTCTAAAGTGTCACACAACTCAAGTCAAGGTTGGCTGAAGAGGATATCGTTATCACATAAAAGTTTGGAAAGTTACGATGAGAAGTGAGGGGACAAAACAGAGAAGCATAATAGACACAGTAAATCAAGAAGTAAGTGATTCTTAGTGAACCTTGCAATTCGTCCAATTCCCCGGATGTCATTTGGGATTTATTAGAGTTGCAAAGTACAACGATGTTCAAGAAAGTCAAACTGGGATCCAGACCTGGAGGCTTTAAAGGTTGAAAGTATAAGAGCCAGAAAACATGAAAATCTTCAAAGTGTAAAAACATAAATAAATCACTATCAGCCTTTCTGTTGCCAGCTGTTTTTCAAATGCACCTTTGTGAAAGGAAAATAAAGAAAAGGAGCCTTGAATCACATTAGAACAGGAACTCATTACCATATAAAACTTGTGTTTCTTCAGCAACGGCACCTTCCTCCAAAGATGTTGACAGGCTTTTTTTTTGAAGAGACCTTTTTAGCAGGATTTTTGTTCAGTCTGTGGTTGCATAGTGCGACATGCGAGGATATACTGAGCATTTAGTTTTTCGCTTTAAAGATCAATCTTAGATGAAAGATCAGTGAACAGAGAGTAGCAGACAGTTACAACATAAGTGTACTGCAGCTCATTAAATTAATAAGGTAAGAAAATGCTTGTTTTGATGATGCACAGACACAGTATCAGATATAATCACTGTGAGGTGATTTAATAACCCAACAATTTGGGTCTGTTGAGCTACATTACTCACAAGAAAAATGGACAGATTATGTGGAGAAAAGTGAGGCATGCGTAATCACATACAGCACTAATACATTAGTGTTGCCGTAGCAGTTGCTTGGAAAAAACAGGAGCACTGACTTTTCACACCATCGTAGTAACAATAGTCCTCACCAGAGCCAAAATTGCAACTTCTATCTAAACGGCGTCAGAATAATGGTTTTAAAATTTCAGTTTTCACAAGTGGTTATTTCCTATTGATGTGCAATAGTGGTAGACTGGGCTTACAATACAACTCTTAATTCTTTAAACATCATTCTCAAAATTTAAGTGTCTTTATAGGCTCCAATCTAATACTATCACAAAGAATTTGGATGCATTTAACTTCCAGTGTATACATGGGTTATTCAAACTGCTGCATTCACTTTGTAGCTTTTATGTTTTTTTGTCGTGAAAAGGTCCAGACAGTGATGGAGAGGTGCTTTTGGCATCTGGAGTACCATCACAAACCTGTCACCTGGAGCCACACAAAGGTGAAATAGTTTAACTGTGTTCTTGCACACATTTGGCCACACAAAGCCATGAATAGTGCAGTTGAATCCGTCTGTCTTTCCAGCTGCCCTGTGCCTGTGCCTTGATGCTTTGAGATGGAAACAAGACTCTAGGCTGAAATCATCAAATCTGAGCCAGAGAAGTGTAAAATAGATGAAGAGCATGTTTGCATAATCGCTGACTCTGGGTATGAAGTTGCATGTCTGGAGTAAAAACAGATCCTCTCCCCAACACTACTTACTAAAAAGAATAGTAATTTGGACATTTGTATTTTGTGGCTGACTACAGAAGTCAGATGTATCTTGAAGGCTTGACCTCTAGCAAGGTTGCTGTATTTAATTTAAGCTTTGAGAATTTCAGAAATGATACAAACTACCTTAGAGGATAAACTGTAAGAATCATAACTGCTAGAAATGACTTGACTGAGTTTGTTAAATTGCTTTTATTGCTTTTTCTTCAAGCACATCAAGCAATTTTCCACCCTAAGTTGTTTGATCTTATGTAATTACCAGACGTAAGCGTTGGCAGAGACGGTCATCTATCCATTACACCCAGCTGCCTCATTGCGTGTAAAATGTGTTAATGCTTGTGAATCGATAGGACAAGAAATCCTTTCAGCATTCAACATTAGATGCATGATGACTTTTTGTGCTCCTAAAAGTGCATCTCAGAAGATTGGAATATTAGCGAAAACGGGTTTGTCAATGTGGCGTCGCATGGAGGCAATCAGCCCAAAGCAATGGTGAGGTGTTAAAGAAACCCAGGTTAATTGTGGCGTTAAGCACATCTGCAACACTGGGTCTGGTGTATCATCTCCCATTTGATGATGCTCGGCAGCAGTCAGGTCAGCGATTCCATGGTGATTAAATGACTTTCTGGCACTGTGGGTAAGTCTATATTTTGTCAAATGTATGGCTGTCCATACAAATATGCTGCAATCTTTAGGCTGTGTGCAAAATAGCAAGAGTTTCTGGTTACATTAACTCATTATATTAACTTGAGTCACTTTGCGAGGAAAATAAAGAACTTTTAGGAGTATTTTTACGACACTGTACTTTGTAGTTTTGAGTCATTTTAGCAAGTATCACAGTTCTTAAGTTTATTTTGTGATACCCCAAATTTGGGTTACCACCAAATTTGGTACCAAAAGTTAGATGTAGAAGTAAAAAGATAAAGTTTGTAGTTTTTCTTCTGTCATGACTTTCACAAAAAGACTGGAATTTGGAGACAATTGGGAAATAAACTTAAATGATTTCTCTGCGTGTCTCACTCTTGCACAGTGATGCTTATTAAAAGATGGACCAAACACCAGTCGGTTCGCTGCATTCGGACACCTTTTTCCTTCTCCCTTTTTCATCTCCGGGCTGCATATCTAAATAATATTATGCTAAAGCCGCTGAAAACAGACTTAATGGCACCATTCATATTGAAATTTATTCAAGTGTTCACCTAACCTAACTAGCTCTTGATGCTTTCCTGGGTCTTGTGGATTTAGTCAGTTAGTGGAGCAGCATGTGAGGAAATGAGGCTATTTGCATCAAAAACATCAAACCCCCGCCCCCACCGAAAGGTAAAAAGAGTTCTTGAGCTAAATATAGCCTCCTATGTCTTGTATGTTCTCTTCAACCTACATGGCTCCTTCACCTTCCCTACTGGATTGAGAGAAACAAGGTGCATAATAAAACCATTATACCCTGAACTTGAAATCGAAGCTGGTATGCTTGGCTAAATTAGTCTTATTAACCCCTAACAGCGAGGATTAATCGCCGTACAAGGGAAACTTTGCTCATGTGAACGCCTCTGTATCAAAACGAGGCCTTGATACAGATAAGGCCAAGCAGTGTATCCGTTTGTAAGGTGCGATGATTAGTCTTGTCATTTAGATTGAAAAAAGCATAATGATTTCATAATTTTGACCTTGGCTGCAGGCTTGATTATACACATGGTCCTAATGAGCTGAGGCAAATGATGATTGATATCGGTAACGATGCCTGTCACTCACAGCTCTGAACGCCGACTGAATTCTAGGTGGATGGAATCTGATTAGGCTCAACAAGAGGAGAAAACCACATTGGGCTTTTGCACCAGTTTCATGTGCAATGCTAAAAAAAAGAGTAGAAAGAAGAAGAAAAGACAAATCAAACATATCTATTCTTTCCTGAATTTTGTGTCATTTTCAAAAAATGTGGTGCAACGTGGGGCAATGCTAGCGTTCCTTTTCTTTCATCTTTCCAAAGTAAAGGAAATATGTGTGAATGGATTCGTACTGAGCACAAGATTACTCACATGGCCTTTTATAAAAGCTATTTCATGAACAACTTCAGTTATTACATGAAGTGATAAAAGCTGGAGAAAGATACTGACATAAAAAGATTTACAAAAGTAGGAGTACTTTCTAAATTTTGTCACTAAACTTTGAGAATCTCATCCAAAAATGGACAGAATTTGACATATAAACCCATAGTAACTCAATGTAAAATTAGCTAACCAGACACATAGTACTCAAATTTCATATTTAATATTCATGTGTTTTTCTGTGTCACCTGCCATCTGACATACCCCATTAATAATGCCATCTGGCTTTTATTTAGCACCACCACACATTTAATTAACACCAGCAAACATCTAATAGGTGCCACCTGAGGTGTAAATTTGTCAAGCCACTCAGAGAAAATAAATTTGAGTTTAAGATTTTTTGCATTGAACCGATGCATTTCAGTTTAAATACCCAAATACCCAAATGAGAAATCTCCTCAAGAGTGCACAAGAAACCTTTTGTTTTTTTTCTGTTTTATAAATCTGAGCGTGAAGATCATTGCTCTAAAATTTGATGGTCTGACTTTGCTCCAGATGAGCGCCGTTTAAAACCACTGGCTGTCAAAATCAAAGGGCAGGGTCACTAATTGAGCTCCAGCAGGTGTTTAACACCTCTCCTGCACTACAGTTTAGAAACACCAGGTGGTTCCTATTAAAAGTCTGCTGGGATTTATTGAAATGCTAAAATTAAATCTAAATGGGGTTTCAATAATGCTTAGACCTAATTTGATGCTGGAAAGCAAACAATTGTTGTCCAAAATGGCTTTCCATAAACTGAAACATGAATGAAAAAGCTCTGTTTAGCAGCCCCATAGAGGGGGATGCTTTCCTTTACCAGCTGGATGGAGGTTAAGTCACTAATAATTGCATAAATGTTTCTTCTTTCTTTTCTGTATTTTATTTTCCTCAACATAAAAGGTTTGGAACTGAAACTGTGTGAAAGAGAAGCTACAAAAACAGCAAAACAGTGAGAAGTTCAACGGGTATGAATGTTTTGCAAGACATTTTTTTGTCTAAATTTCCTCTCTCCTATTTCTCTGAAACGGTTGCCCAAGACAGCAACAAAAACCCTGTTACCCTGCCTCCGCCCTGCATACACCCCTGCGACGCCTCTCCTTGTTTCTGCAGGGCACTGAGGTGGAAAAGCATTTCATTTACTAAACAAAGTGAAAGGCTGCCACAACACAGGGGCGTAATGGAGAGTGATGGGTGGCCCCCATACCAGGAATCATGAGACAAAGCATAATTACTCCTCCTGTCAGCGTCGCGGCATCCATCACTTACTGCTGTTGCCCCACTAAGGGCTGAGTAGCTTCCGAGAAAAGTGAGCAGACATATTTGTATGCTAAAGGCTGCGCGGGCCTGTTAGGTTTTTCACGGCAACATGTCTTTCAAGCATGTAGCCGTCCAATCTAAACCTCACAAGCAGTCATGTGTATTCCTGTGCTGATGAATCCATGCAACACTTCAAAATGAGACTTTGAACCCACTAAAAAAGGGGAACAGAAAGGAGAAAGCCTTTGAGATGCTGATGACTGAACTCAAAGCACAACCGAAAACAGTCACAACAAGAAGAATACATTTGCCCAACTCAGATGAATACGTAACCTGAAGACACGAGGTTGTCCTGGGGATTCAAAAAGCTCTCTTTTAAAGGAGCGTACTGACGCCATTGGAGAGGCTCGAGTGGGATGCGATGCATATTTAATACAAGATTTAGATTACTAATTTGATTATTAATTTGAGCTACTCACAAATTCCTGGGTTAAATACAGCCATAATGTAATTGCATATCTATCACCAATTTCACTTTTTTCTTTCTTTTTTTTTAACCGTTTGCAAACAAATGGATATCAACTATCTGTCACAAGACCAAACTCCTCCACTTCACCTCCAAAATCAAATGGCAACACAATGGAAATAAATATCAATTGTTTATGTTGGCCTACTTTTGTTTAGGGGAGTGAAGTGCGAAAAAATGATTACGATCGGCTGATATTGATGTTACTGCTGATATGTTGTGCATCATCCAGAACCAAAAACATCTAACCTAACCGATTCACATGTACAGAAGATAGTAGCAATAATATTTAGACAGTTTTTTGCAAAAGGAGAGATTTTTTTATTTCGATCTACTCGACTCAACTCAAATGCACTACAAATTTTAATAAGGGCGAGTTTTGCATAATAGTGAAGTGCATGTCTCTGCCCATGGTGGTGATCTCAACAGGAGGCTAATTTTAGTGGTGAGCTAAATATAGATGAAAGCCTGCACATATATATTTTATTCCTGTCCACCGTTGAGACGCTCCAGATGTAAAGCGCTTCACATTTGTATAAAGCACGTCGCCTAAAGCGGCATGTTTATACTGCGTCTGTCACGCTCTGTTGTTGGATTTGTTTTGCATTTTCTCGACTTGAAATAAAAGCGTGAAAAAGAAATAAAAAAGCGTGTCTGCCTTTCAAACACACTAATGAGATTCCCTTCGTCTGACCTTTACTGTAATCTGAACAAGTGCTCTTCTCGTGCGCTACACCAAAATGGCAGCAGAGACAGAACAGACTTTTTCATTAAAAAAAAAAAAAAAACTTAAAAAAACTATCTTAGGGCAGTTATTTTAGTGACAGCAACTGAAATGTTAATTTATCATGTGTGACTTGTCGAAAATTATTTTAGGAAAAGTTTTCTGCAATGCAGCTGTGGCATCTGTCCCCTCATTATTAAAAGAAGACAAATTTACACTTAAGATTCTTTGTTTCCATTGTATTCGTGTTGAAGAAATTCCTTTAAAAATAGCCCAGATCCTCTAATAATGCAGGTGCATCACCAAGAGAAATTACCAAAGTGAAAGACACCTATAATATAGACATATTTCATGCAGGGCTATTTATTTGAAATGCACATGTCTATTAATTTAGATGATTATAGTTTACACCAATGCATAGCCCTAAAAGTGGCTTTATAAGAAATGACAGAATCAAAATAGGATTTTAATACAGAAATATTACATTGACAGGAGGTTTGGTGTGTTGAGCAAAACCCACATCAGGCAATGGGACATTCCCACATTCAGTGACGGGTTCATAAATAATGTGATTGAGTTTATACTTTCTATCCTTTTGGTTATAGATTTCGATCCGGCCAAAACAAACACCATCATTTCTTCATAAACTGTTTTGTTTTGTCAGAGTGAAGTCAAAGGACGCCAGCGACAACAATGTAGATTACCTTAGCTATTAAATCAAGATTATTTTTCCTTTTAAATGTGCATTTGATTGCTTTTTGAATGAATACAGCCAAAACGGGATCACAAACTCCCCCAGAGGAGATTGTACACAACCTCATAATGATGATAAGCATCAAATAAAAGAAAAACAAAAGCCTGATTTGTGACTCTGGTCTTCTTTAGTCAGAGTCAAGGTGGTTAGTTACTCCTGGCTTTAAGGCCATCTTCTGTCTCAAAGCAATTTGAAGCCACCATGAGAACAAAGCAATTATCCTCTCCCTCTTCCCCGGCTGTTGAAATGAAGGATTGACTCATCTGGCCCGTCTCTAGGGCTCCGTATCTGTCCAGGCCGGAGACACCTTCTCACCAATTGTCACCTTCCCCTCTGTATCATTAAATCTTTTCCAAGTCGCTTACAACTCGCCGCCGCCTGCTGTTCCTCGCTCGGACACCCGCGGTAATTAATTAGCAAAGGTCAAAGCTCCATTTAGCTCCAACAGGTGCAAACCGGCACTAAAACAGACCGCACAGAACACACACAGGCTACAATCATTTCCATTTTGTGAATAAGTGTTTTATTCGTGTGTGTTTCACATCCTGGAACTAATAGAAAAGAGCTAGATTTTCTCCTTTATGTCCAGATTTAAATCTTTGCTTGCAGTGGAATAAAACTGTAATATTCAATATCCCAGAGTTTAGAAATCTCATACATTAATCATTGGTGGTTTCTATTCATCTGCATCTGAAGATTGTTTTATGATTCCATATAACAAGTTAAATTGTATTATAATTATGTCAAATAGTCAAACATTATTTAGCTGAATTATTCAGAAGACTCTGTTCTGTTTATTTTATTGCAATGGTTAGATAGGAACCATTAAAACAATGCAATATTAGTCATGAGTGAGATCAACTATTATTATTTTTTTTATTGAGTTAATTGCCGGGTCTGGAATTACTCAGTCACAATTAATTACATTTTAATCAAAAAAGCATAAATTGAGAAAATAAGCAACATCCAAAAACACTTTGTGGTGAGAACTTTTTAAATCAACATCAGCTCAACAACAAAGAGTCACTATTTTTAATGTTATTCAAACGCCAGATTGGTGCAAAATACTTTATACATATCCAGCTTTCAAGTGTTTAATTCTTGAAATATCATGTAAAACAATAAATACTTGACTGGAAATGTGGACCGTGGACACTTACAGTGTTGCTGCAACATGTTTTGCATTGAGATTGTTTTTTGATGCAAAAATTTAGCTGGCCAAGAAAAGCAGCTGTGTCGTCAATCATTGTTCAATATTCCGGAAATCATTTGGGTTAGTTCTTAACATGCACTTGTTGTGCAGCTCAGTCATCATTGGGTGTTTTTTTGTCACAACATAATCCACTCTCCACTCGTGCAGGCAGGGTTGATCACACTCTGGCTTGTGTCCAGGAAGCTTGATCAACAGAGAACTGGATGCCATTTCTACTGCATTTGTGATGTCTCCAGTGGTTCTTCTGATGTAAAGTCCTTCCACTCCAAGAAGATAAAGGGGCCTGCTGAGTAACTTCCCAGTGAATCCATTACACCCCTCCTCAATGGGGCAGCACCAGTTCCCCCATTCCTTGCCTCAGCACTCACAAAACAACTCCTGACTCCTTGCCCTCTTCCTCTCGAAGGCCTCAACCATCCAGTCTTCCTAAGGAACTTAACTTCAACATTACCACTTGCTTGGCCTTATCAGACACTGAAAAATGTGTGGTCTAAGTATGGATACAACGATTTTTGTGCCAGTCTCAGTCTCATGTGAGCGTCTCCAGTCAATTTGGGCGATAAAAAAGTTGGCGCTCTGCTCTACTGGTCTCTGTTGTCTAGTGTAAGAAATCCTGATGGAAATACCTCCGATCACCTTCAGACCTCGATCAAGACATCAAAGTCGGTGCCAATCTCCCAGTGCTGTCACACAATTACTCGGTGTTTTTAACACATTAACGTCTATGCAATCAATTAGAAAAAAATAACACTGTAAAGTCCCAGCTCTAAGTATAAGTCAATGCCCTGCCCTTCCTTTTATTCTCTGGAATAGGTGTATTCAGTTTTTTGAGATGCACAGTACCCTCCCACCAATGACTCATCCGTTTTTCACAATTAGTTAGATTGTTCATTCTTTATGAACCGACATTTCTCTGCAATGACGGACGGCAAAGGGAGAGAAAGGTTACCTTTCTGTTTTGAATTTCTGAAAAAGAATAAAACATACCCTCAGCGCCCTTCTTATGACACACACCTGAGCTATGGTGCATTCGTGGTTCTTGAGATGCTTTTAAGACATAATTGAAGTTCACCTTTGCCTTCCTGAACCCACAGAGCTTAATTAAGAAAGCACAGAGAGCTTTCTATTTAATGCCTCACAATTGTTGCTATATGTCAGAGTGAAAACTAAGCCTCAAGCTTGTGGCATGGCTCATATTCCCCCTAGACCTCTAGATGGGATTTTGTCATTGCTTTGCAATTACATCACAGACTGAGCACATTAGGTCCAACGGGTTTCATCATTTTTTAAAATGGTTGAAAAATCCCCTCACCCTGTTAAAAACTTTTTTAAAAACTATATCTCAACAGATGATAGTTGTTATTCGGAGAGGATTTACGTAATTGGATGAATTTATATAGCCGCTATCAACTCAAAGTGCTTTAAAGTTGATCTCCATTCACAAAGTGGCACTAATGAACATACATACATTCAAACACACAGAGTGGTAACCAACTAAGGGTTAACTGCGTTACCTCATACTTTGGATTCTTATATCTTAGCTCTCGTCACGCAGATTTCAGGGTGGGAAATGTAAATATTTGTCTAGTATGTCCTTGTAATCTGCTGGATTCATTTTGCAATCAGTTTTGACCAATTTACTGTGTCTTTGTAGTTCATAAATTCCAGAAACAGCAGTGAATGACCTCCTTCACTTTAAGGCTGTGGCCATGAAGTTTCATGTTAGTCTCTTCACCTGTCTGACGGTTACTTGGTTTCAACAGAACATACTTCCAAGCTAATTGTAGAACACTGCTGTTTAATTTTCTGATTCATCATCTATTTTTATATCCTTTCCCTGTTTTATAATGTCCAGCTACCTTCTGCAGACTCTAAATTATTTGGCTTTCCCTCTGGCTAAGAATCCAATATTGGTGGGACACTGGCTACAACATGCAAGGGTCTGGAAAAGTCCCTCAAACTCACTGACTTTCACACACACAGCAATTACAAGGTAGACAATCCCTCGGGAGGATGCTTTTTGAACTGTTTTCGACCCATATATATCCAGGTTATGCAAACTTTTAATCAGAGACATCAGTTTCTGTTGTCTTTAGAAGCAGAAGCAGGTTTATTATATAAAGTTTCCAAGTTATCAAAAATTTAGCAAGCGTATGAAAGTCAGTACTTATTACACAATCGCAGATCTTAAATTGAAACCCTTTAGGAAACTAAGTGCCCTCTCTGATGGAATCAGAATTCTTAAATTCTGATTTAAGAAATTCTGATTTCTTAAACCATACCTCTGGCTATGCACAACAGGTTTGTAATAACATGCTGTGCTGTGAACCTTTACCTCATTACCGTCAGTCATACAAAACCCCGTCAGCTCCTCCGTCATCCTCCACCTTCTCATTCACTCCTCAATTCTGAATATGTCCACCTGTTCAATGATTAAACTCTGATCCTCACCTACAGTCATGAAAGATAGATCATTCTATTCTTCCGTCACTGACAGAAGAGATCCCAAATACAGGCAGCTACAATCAGCGTCCTTCAAATAGTGACCCAGGTCACGTTTCGAGATACGCAGAGAAACTCAGTGATTCTGTGGGAGCTTCGAGTTTAGACCCTGCTCTTCACTCAGGTGAGGTGATTTGTGCATCTTATCATGATGCCTTCTGGGTACCTCTGGCTATGTCCCACTCAGTGAAGCTTTGCAAATAAATTTCTAGACTGATTTCTTTTTATTTCCCCCCAGATAAACACGCCGTGTATGAACCTATCACAATCACAGAGTGCCATTGCAACCTTTCATCCGGCTAAGTTGGGTGAACATTTGACAGTCATCGACGCTATTTTGCCTTCTAGATGCAATGTTGTTCAAAATGACAACATTGCTATGTTGGGATTCTGACAACAACGTATCCAAGAGAGCCATCACCATTTCAAAGCGTCTCAACTCCATTCTTGTTTCTTAAACCATTTGTCCAAGAGCCAAAAAAGGATAGTAATTGGATGCTGTCAAAGTTGCCAATGGCATTTGACTGCCTGTTGTTCATATACCCAACACTTTTGGGGTTCATTTGCATTGGAATGCTATAATTTGCCAAATTCACAAAGCAGAACTATCGTCCACAGCAGATTTACAAAAAGGAGGCCAGCTTTAAAACAGAAAGATAAGCGGCGCTACTTTTAACTTGGGGATTTAAAACCATGGCTATTTGGCTGGTTGGAAGCATGAGAACAAAGCCCTATCCTTTCCTTCAGGATTCAAAACACGCAGAGAAAATGATCTGATCGCTCACTAACAACACTTTTTTCTAGATGTGACTGAATGTGAAACCAGTCAGAAAATCCTTAACCTTATTAGACAACAGAGGATTCAACAGTGCAGAAAAAAATTGGTCAATAAAACCAGACAGGAGCTTGCTTTACTGTAAACAGCAAGAATAATAATAAAAAAAGACTTTATAATTTCGTGTTTGTTTTTCTAAAGGATTGAGACAATCTCTACCCGAGATCTTAAATCGAGTATGGCGTCATATTGAAAGTAAGAGTCTCTGTAATGGAACTTGCATAGTATCTGATTTGCTAAATGTGCTCAGCAAGTGGAAAAAACTCAAAATCTGAAAGTATTTTGGTCTAGCATCGAATGTAAAGATGTTAGTACACTTGAAATACGACAAAATTAACTCAAAAGGAACCTTTTGTCAAAATGTAGGAGCTTGTTTTAAGTCAATAATTTCTTGACTTTGACTATAAAGTACAAATTCTACAGAAGATTATTTCACCCAAGATATTTTTCCATTTTAATAGTTAATTAATGTCCCATAACTTGCTGAAAAGTTATTAAAACTAGTAAGGTGATGTGTTTGTCGGTTCAAACAAATTGGCAGAGTGAGCAGCTCTGCGTACTGTTGGAGCTGGCAACGGTAAAGAAGACCCCAGCCTCCTTTCTCACTTCCTTGTTCACAAGTGTTTCGCAATCTGTAACAGCTAAACGAAGGAGTTCATCAATTGCTCTGTTGAATTTCCATCCATCTCCGTGGATGATTTCCCCTGTGGTCTCTGTCGTTGTCTCTTCGGGAACGAGGAGTTGTGGGTGGTTCTCTCAACACCCTCCGTCAGCCGTGTCTCTTCGTCTGGAAGGACTCCTCTGGAAGTGTGATTGAGTGCTGAGTTAAGTGGTTGACGGCTGGAAGGTTTTTTGGCTCCTCTGTCTGATGAGGTTAGGTAGGGTGCAGATGCCAATTTCTGCACATGCAAGCAGATGTGCCTTCGCACTGGGGACGCTTTCCTTTCAATTAGTCCCAGCAATCAATGGGATGCGTATTGCACTGTGATTCTGGTGGGGGCTAGGGGATCAACCTTTTGGTTGTGCAAAAGGAGCACAACCAAAAGGTTGGAACAGTGAAATATCAGAAAGAGTACAAAAAGTAGGAGAATGACTAATCTGAAATAACTTAAATATTTTGTGGCGTTGACTAATCCCTTCTGATGCCGAGTAGGAAACGACCTGGTTAACAGAGTTGTTTTGCAATCGTGCTGATATTCTGAGAAGATATTCTTAAAAATGTGAGAAAAAGTCTGAAAATAATCCAGAACTTAACTGGTGATACCGTTTAGACACTGTCAGTGTAGGTACCAACAGTGGTGCTTAATATAATCTCAAATGTGGAATGATTTATATCGCGTATTATTCATGAGCTATCTTTATGAAAACTTCAAAACAACTACCTTCTGTCTCAGCTGTCACCAAAGCCTAATTTATGTGCAATTTGAATTTTGAATTTTGTATGTATAAGTATGATGAAACAGCTTGAATATTAATTTTCATCATTTACTAAACATTTTCACAGCGCAGGCTTTCGTGTTAGGTGAAATTAACATGAAAAATGATATGGATGTTAATTTCAGGGAAAATAAAGATAAGCAAGTGCAATATTCAGATTTTTTTAAATTTACTGCTAGACTTTAAAAGACCAGGGTATAGACAATACCGCACCCAAAAAAATAGAGATTTGGGGAATATATTACCAAATTCTACTTTATCACAGATCAACACACTCCAGAATAAGAAACTCCAGAAAATCTCAGCATCTTTTTCAGTTGGATTTAAAGGCTTCAAATTTCATCTCATGTGAAAAATAGCTAATTTTTACAAATGTAAGGTAGCTGATCAACGCATAAATGTTCTGGACAGGCATGAACAGAAAGCTCATTTTAGCAAAATCCTAAAATGTTAAAGGGTGAACATAGAGTTACATCTCGTTCTGCCAAAATAGCCATATAAATATCACCATACATCATGCTAGAGCCTTAGTGAAATATGCATCTATCATGATCTGATACATTCATTTGTCATGCAAGAAAACAGATGCCAGGGAAGAATTTCACACTTAGAGCCACTCATTTTTTATTTATTTATTTTGCCAAGAATTGAGTCAACTAACTGTGAGTGAAATGACATGGGAAATGAAATGAAGTTTTTGTTGGTGCCATTAATCTAAAACAATGCAGACAATATCACAGTAGATACATCACAGTGCTTGTTTATTATATTTGTCTAGTCAGTTTTAATTGCCTTCTCCACATGACAGCAAACTCCAACTTTGGCTCTCAGTTTTTTTTTTTTTTCTTCCTTCTTTTACATTTGGCTTCAGTACTAAGGAGAATTTCTTTGAACTTAGGAAGAACTACTCATTTTTTTTAACTGAGTGGGGGTGAGTTTGATGGGAATTTGGTGTGTAAACTGGGTTCTAGAGAGATTATTAAATTATACTCAGTTAAGCTCAATATCAAAGTTTTATCTTAGGGGTTTAGAGCTTGTGTGTAATATTTTATTTTATTTTTAAATTTTTTAAGTACATCGAAGCGGTTTAGGAGCTTTCTCTGTCTGCGACTTTACCGATCCCTCACACCGCTGTGGAATTTACATTCACTAATTTTTCCAATGTTGTTCCATACTTTTGTTCTTTGACAAACAACTTCCTGGTGAAATGCACTGTCTTGCACATTAGTATCTACCATGACTTCTGTATAGTTTAAGACATGACTTCTTCTGTAAATGTATGTGTTTGTTACATTTCCTCTAAGATCCAGAGTAGCAAAGGCAGAACAGGAAACATGATTTCAGATTTTAATCGAATTGCTTTTTTTTTTTTATTAAATGTGCAATAGGTTTTGGAGTAGTTTGTTTTTCTGTGGTGTCATGCATGTTTATTTTTATGGAGGTTTTATTCATGGCATGTAGTAACAACTCAATTTGTTCTTCAGGCTGGTGCAGGCCAAACATCTTCCTAATATGCACAACAGGTCACCAGCTGGCGATGGACTGATGGAAAATCTATAATGCTTAGTCTCCAGATATAGACTAGCGAACGAATCAATACCGCGCAAGCACACATGTAAGCGTTTAGTGCATTCATACAATTTTTTTTACTTCACAGCATGTTTACACCATCTGTTAAAGATAAAAGAAATACAAATTGCTTTATTATGGTGGTGTAATTAGTGTTTTCTGGGAAAACTTAGGGAAGAGAAGGAAAAATAGATTCAAATGAGAAAAAACAATGTTTTGAATGTTGTAAAAGTGCAATGCCAAAAGTCTGAAGACGCAGATTACTTTTTTTTTTTTTTTTTTTTTTTTTAAAAAATGTTAAAAAAATTTTTTAAAAAAAATAAAAAAAAAAAAAAAAAAAATAAATTTGCATTGTAAATTTAACAGATATATAAAAAAAATATTAAAAA
>CAEGAD010004085.1:0-14211 GCA_903067055.1 Poeciliopsis paucimaculata
TATATATTTATGTGTGTGTGTGTTTTCTCCCTCTGTGAACCAGCTTGTGATCATTTTGTGCTCCAAAAACTGGACAAGCCAGGCAGTGATCAGGACCTCCATATCTGGCAAGATTGTGGACTAAGCTGCATAAGGAGTGTGCGTGCGTGCGTCTGTGTGTGGGTGGGTGTGTGTGCTGGTGTTTGTGAGGATGCTGTCAGCATAGATCTTATAAGAAGATATGAGACATCTGTGGTCAGTTGGTTTCCTGAGAAACTCTCAGCTTAGTTTAACGTGTTTAAAACCTTTTTTCTAATGCAGATATGTCTGTTTAAAGTAAATGTACGCAAAGGGAAACTGATTCATCAGTTGAATAACTTTGCGTAATTCACTCTTAATGTTAAAAAATCAGTCAGATAAACAGTTGCTTCCCCCCCCCCCAGCCATCAATGAACTAGAGGCAGAGTCTACTCTACAATAACAAACTGTGTTTGCCCACATGACTTCCCACACAGTGAAACATGGTGGTGGCAGCACCATGCTGTAGGTAGGCTTTTCTACTGCACTGAAATTGATCGGAGTCAATGGACGAAGCCGAAAGCAGGACAACACTGGGAGAAAATCTGTTAGAGTCTGCAAAATATTTGATGCTGGGTTGGAAGTTCATCTTCCAGCTAGACTACGACCCTAAAAACATCACCAGCAACAATGAAATTGCATAGATCAAAGCATATTTGTGTTTTACGATGCTCTATTTAAAGTCCAGGCCTAAATCAAGTTGGTCTAAGTGGGTATTTGTGGTTTGCAGATGCTCTGCATCCAGTATGAATTGGCAACAATCCATTCAGTAAATGCATTAAACGTGGGGGATTCTCCCAAAGACATCTCTAAAGCTGTAAAGTATTGACCAAGGAGACGTTGGTGAATATAAATCCATGCCGCACTTTCAGATTGCGAAGGCTTTTTTTTGATGTCATCATCAGATAAAATCACTCTAAAGTACATTGACATCTTTGTCTGTAGTATAACTAAATGAATGCAAAACAACTCAGTGTATTTTACTCAGTTTCTATTGCTTTTCATCTACAGGTCAGTTTTCCAGATGTGGAAAAAGTGGAGTGGCTGAATAAGGTATGCTCCCTCTCTCTTTTGCCTGTTTCGCCCGTAGGCCGCTGTGTACTTTCCATCTGTTTAAACACAGAGCTGTCTGTATGACTTTGGACTGCTCTGCTCCTTCTGGCGTTGGAGGCACCCCTGATTCAGTTGAGTAACTTCCCACAACCACAGCATTAAGGGCTCGCATTTATTAATAAGGTAAAGTATGCACAAGTGGACTCTAAGCTGTCTGCTGGGGCATCCCCAGTGTCCGACGAGGATTATCCGCTCCTGTAATCAAGAGGAAAGCATTTCAGATCATATTGCAACTTCTTTGTCTCTGTCAGTGCAGTCACTTTGCATCAGCACAGGGTGAGCATGAGTATGAATACTAATAACGGAGAGCAGTAATCTTGAGGGGAAATTGTAATGAAGTCTGCGACAGACGACCTGCTTGTAGGACAGACAGATGATGGGAGTCGTTTCTCAGCCAGCCTGCTTAACCACTCCAGGCTTCCTGAGGTGTCAGCCAAGAGATCATTTGCACTTGTAGACATGCTGCCACTTATCTGTTATTTGAGTTGACAGCTTATACATAATTAGTGCAATGTCCTACCGCAAGGATTTAACACATGGAAAGCATATAATTTTAGCATACATTAATCCTAAAAACTGATGTAAATAAAGCATGTTTGATAAAAATATAGAATATTCTCTTTGCATTGCTTGGATGAGCGCTGGAGGTGTGATGAACGGCCGTATGCTCTGTTGCACAGATCCTGCAGCAGGCCTGGCCCTTTGTTGGCCAGTATCTGGAGAAGCTGCTGGTAGAAACCATCGCTCCTGCCATCCGAGCCTCCAGCATCCATCTGCAGACCCTCAACTTCACTAAGGTCAACCTGGGAGAGAAGGTGTGTTCGTGGGACAGATCGTATGGGAGCTTTTTATTAGTTTGCATCGAAGGTTCTGCCTAATTTGTGCAGCATGCGAGATAGTCTAATGATATAGCTTGCAAGCTTATTTCATATTTTTACAGTCGATTTTTGCAGGAACTTTTTAAAAGGTTTGGAAACAATCCTTTTTACACTGGCATGGATGAGTCGCTAACTATGTTGTAAGTGCATTCGTTTAAAGTACTTATGTGGGCAGGGTGTCAAAACTGTCTGAAGCCTAAGGGTTTATTTTCTTATAAATATGCTCAAAGCATAAAAATTAAATAACCCACAGCTAATGAAGTTATCTAAGGTTCTGTGTCGCTCTATAGAAGGTTTTCAGTTTGCTTTAATTGAAGGCTGTGTTTGTGTTTCACAGGCTCTGAAGCTGGTTGGTGTAAAGGCTCACACAGAGCATGATAAAAGACAAGTTATGTTGGATTTGTACCTCAGGTAACCCACCACAGTGTCCCTTAATCTTCCTCCTTGAATTACAATACCAAGAAGTCTGTTTGTTTGTAACAGCAGATCTGTGTACTCACCACAAAAATAACAGCTCTGTCATAACACCTGCGAGCTGCTTCCCCTTAGTTAAACATTTATCTTTATATTTGCCTCCTCTTTGTAGCTATGCCGGTGATGTGGAAATAAATGTCGAAATTAAGAAGTATTTCTGCAAAGCCGGTGTGAAGGGAGTGCAGGTACAGTGGGACGTCTTTCTTTTGCACAAATTGAAAATTAACATTAGATTTAAAAGTCAATTTTCAGCTGTGTTTTCTCTTGTAGCTCCACGGAAAGCTGCGTGTGATCTTGGAGCCCCTGATTGGAGACGTGCCATTGGTCGGAGCTGTTACAATGTTCTTTATTCGCAGGCCTGTGAGTGTTTCCACCGCTTGCCCCGCTTTCATATCTTAGTATGACATTTCTTAAAACTGCTGTTCTCATTCGACTGCTATTTGTAGAAGCTGGACATCAACTGGACTGGACTTACAAATCTATTGGATATCCCTGGTCTCAAGTGAGTTTTTAAGACCAGTTCTTTGCTTCCTCTGTTTTTATCCATCTGAGTTGGACATTTACTCCAACAAACAGAAAAGTCAGAAATTAATTCGCTTCCTATGCATCCAGTAGAAAATCAGAGATTAACAAAAGAGCTTAAGTGTACAAGCTTCATGAAGCTAATGGACTAATAAAGTCATTTAGTGTCTGCTTTTACAACGTGTCCATAAATATGTAACATAATGTGTTGGTTTGAACAGCCAAATATAAACATATACCTAAAGTATAAGAAGACTAAATGGCAAATTATTCAAATATTCATTTGGGTTCTATTGGTAATATTGTCCTATATTATTCTTTTGCAGTGCCATGTCGGACACGATGATCATGGATGCAATAGCTTCCCACCTGGTTCTCCCCAACCGCCTCACTATCCCCCTAGTGGCTGACCTGCATGTGGCGCAGCTTCGCTCCCCTCTGCCAAGGGTAAATCTCTCATACAGTGGGTTTCTCCAGATGCTTGAAACCACAGTAACTATATTTGTGTAATTTTCTTTCCATGTGCACATGTTCCCATTAGGGAGTTGTCCGTATCCACCTGCTGGAAGCTGAGGACCTCACAGCCAAGGACACTGTCATCAAGGGGCTGATTGACGGGAAGTCGGACCCGTACGCCGTGCTGCGCGTGGGAACCCAGATCTTCACCTCACACCACGTGGACAGCAACCTGAACCCGCAGTGGAGGGAAATGTATGAGGTAAAGCAAATGCGACCGGAACTCACCTTAAAAAAATAAATAAATAAATCCACGACAAAAGATCTACGGGTTTTCTTTGGTATGAGCCCAGCAACACCGCCTCCTGGTTTGTGTGCCAACAGCTCTGGCATACAAAACAAGGTGTGTGATGGCGCACACCTAGTTAATGTCTCTGATTTGTTAGGATTTAACTTAAGTCTCTGATAGTCAGTGCGCTCCTGTTGCCGCAAACAGCTCTGTGAAGATTTTAAACGTCTTCTTTGGCAACAGGAAGCGGCTGTTTTTGAGATAAGAAGCTACTTACTCAAAGACACGTTCTGAAATCTATGTCCTGAATTATTCAGCAGTTTAGCCACAGCAGTGAAGTGTTCTTTACCACTGTGACTCTGTATGCATTGCGTGTGTTTTATGCCATTTGCTGCTTTATCTATATTTATGTCTTTATTGGTTTGGTGTTTGTCCTTCGGTGTGTGCGAATGTGTGTGTGCGTCAGGTTATTGTCCATGAAGTACCTGGTCAGGAGTTGGAAGTGGAAGTGTTTGACAAAGACCCAGACCAGGATGACTTCCTGGGGAGGTAGCTTACTCATTCTCACTCATCCTCACTCTGTTTCGGCGTGCTTCTCATGTCACTTCCATAACCGCTTTTTGCTATTTCAGACATGCTTCTCTTAAAAACATGAGCTGATACTCTTTTTCTTTTTAAGCTTTTTTTTTATGTTTTGAAGATGCATTGATTTTTTTGTTTACTTTTGCTTACATCTTTCTTCTAGGGCCAAGATTGATCTGGATATTGTGAAAAAGGCCAGAATCGTGGATGACGTAAGTATTTGTGCTTTTAGAAATGAAGCAGTATCTAAGAATACAGTTATTAGCTTTGTCTTGCTCTGAAAAGAAATATCTGAGTCAGACTGCAGTAATGCTGTTATCACTGGAGACACCATGTGCCTCCTTGTGATCTCAAACCTGCAGGCTTTTTGCAGGATGTAGAAAACACCCAAATCAGCCTCCTGAGAGAAATGTGTGTGTAATGAGCCTTCTCACTATTTCCTGCAGTGGTTCAATCTGAGGGACGTCGGTTCTGGCAGCGTTCACCTGCGGCTGGAGTGGCTCTCTCTGCTGTCCTCTGCTGACAGACTGAGCGAGGTGAAGCCACACTGCACTGCATATATATTTTTCCATAGATAGAAACTGAGTTTATAAAATACTGTAATATTTTTCTGCTTTTTTCTTTCTTTTTTTTTTGCCAGGTTATTCAGAAGAACCAGAACGTGACAGCAAAGACAGCGGATCCCCCGTCTGCAGCCATTCTCGCCGTGTATCTTGACCAGGCATACGAGCTGCCTGTGAGTCATCGTTATCACTATTTCATGCCGGGAGCCAAAACTTTGAATCTCTGAATCTGGTTTGTTTAAAATGTTGCAGATGAGGAAAGGTAACAAGGACCCAAGCCCAATGGTGCAGATTTCTGTTCAGGATACAACTAAAGAAAGCAAGGTAAACCTTTAAAAGTACAGTGTCTATAAAATGGTTTTACATCGGTTTATCTTTCTCACATTTTGTCACATTGCAACTTATTTCAATATGTTTTACATGTGAATTTGTGTGAAAGACCAACGGAAAATATTGCACAGTTGTGAAGTGGAAGGAAAGTCCTGTATGGCCTTCAAATTCTTTGATAAAAACTGACACGTCACATAACCTCGGAGAGTGGCAAAACAAAGTAGTCATGGCAGCATCATGCTGTGGGGACGTTTTTTCCACATGGACAGGAACTTAAATATGGGGAAATCCTGGAAGAAAACCTGTTAAAAGCTTCAAAAGACTCGATGCCGAGGTGGATGTTCAGTGTCCAGCTGGATGACTATCATAAACATACAGCCAGCTCTACAATGGAGTGAATTGTAGAGCATGACAAGCAATACATGACAAGCAATGTCATGTATTACAATGGCCCACTCAAAACCCAGATCTGTTGATGTGTAAAGCTGACCTATCCCTATCAACCAGTGTTCCCACAAATGATTAATTGAATGGGGCTGAATACTGAAGCACACCACCATTTTTTTATTCTGTGATTTTAAAATATATTTTCTATATAAACCCTAGATTTCTCAATGTGACGAAATATGGAAAATGTGTTAGAAGAATGCTTTTGTGATGCATTGTAACCTTTGTTAGTACATTGGACCAAATTTTGAGCTTAACTTCTCGCCACTGTAGACCTGCTACGGGACTAACAGCCCTGTTTGGGAGGATGCTTTCACTTTCTTCATTCAGGATCCTCGCAAACAAGATATTGACATTCAGGTAAGTCCTTTCTACATATATGCAGTGCATTTCTGTCTTCCTCTGATCTGCACTCTTTTCCTTTAAACTCTGATAAATTGTCCTCTGGTAATATGTTTTAGGTGAAGGACGATGACCGCGCATTGTCCTTAGGCAGCTTGACAATTCCTCTGAACCGCCTCCTGGAAAGCAATGAGCTCACCTTGGACCAGTGGTTCCAACTGGAAAATTCGGGTTCAGCCAGCCGCCTCTACGCCAAAATTGTGCTGAGGGTTTGTGTTTCTCCTGTTTTCTGCCTGTGCACAAAAAAAAAAAAAAAAAAAAAAGGCAAATGTAACAGGAAGACCAAAACCAAACTGGTTGAAAATATCAAATCAACCATCTTTTATTGGCAGAAATGAAATCCAGTTTGGACATAAATACATGATTATGCCGTAGATTAAGTAGAAATAAAAACAGGGACTTCATTTAATTAAATATGGACTAACAAACCCGCTTCAGCCTTGGCTTTTTATTTGATTCTTTTGCTCAACCAACCCTCTCTCTATTCCCTGATAGATTTTGTGGCTAAGTGATGACGCCTCTCCCACAACTCCGTCTCCACCCCCTTCAGGCTCAGGATCCGGATTGGGTCAGGGAGACGTCGCATCAAACCAGAACTCTGCAGGGTCCGGCGGGTTAACTAAACCTCTGCCATCGCGACCACAGAACACCACCCCTGACCCAGAGTTTGCAACCGAGGTAAACAAAAACCATTATCTCAAGATGGAGTAAGTGGAGTGCTCTCACAGACTGGTGTAACAGTGCCTATTGTTGCTCCGGTGCATTCAGGGAGTGTTACGAATCCATCTGGTGGAGGCCCAAAACCTGATAGCCAAGGACAACTTCATGGGGGGCATGGTGAAAGGAAAGAGTGACCCCTACGTCAAGATCCGTGTCGCTGGTATAACTTTCCGCAGCCACACCATCAAAGAGAATCTCAATCCTGTCTGGAATGAACTTTATGAGGTTTTTTTTTTTTAATTTTGCTACAAAAATCTGTTTTATTGATTTAATAAAATCATAATGCTCTAAGTGTCATTTTTGTGTGCGTAGGTGATTTTGACCCAGCTTCCAGGGCAAGAGGTCCAGTTTGAGCTGTTTGATAAGGACATTGATCAGGATGACTTCCTCGGACGGTGAACTGTTGCTTTTATTGATCAGTTTTAACTAACTGTATGGAGATGGAGAGCAAACCTTTGATTGAATGTTGTGTTTGCAGGTTCAAGCTTAACCTAAGAGACATCACAAGCGCCCAGTTCATTGATACGGTCTGTGAAATTAATCTGATAGATTTAACCCATGTTATCATCTGTATCTACAGTTTACTTTAAAAAAAAAAGTAGCCTATTGAACTTTTTAACATTTTGTTTTGTAGCAGTCACAAGCTTCAGTGTATTTTATGTATTTTAATTTATGTGATAGACCAACACAAGACGGCCCACAATTATAAAGGGAAAGAAAAAAACACATGATTTTTAAGAAGTTTTACAAAAAAAAAAAAAAAAACTGTATACATGACATGTTTGGCCTGGATATGTATTCAGCCTCTTTTACTCTGAAACCCACTGACCAAACCAGAAGTAACCAATTAATGCCCTTGCTGGCAAATGTTGTCCAACAGACCTCAATTGGTTTGTTGAAGAAAACTGGAGAACAAGTATCATCACAAACTGACTGCAGACAGATGCACTGTTTTGTGTTGGTCCATCACATAATATCTCCCAGAAACCTTATGAGACAAAAAATGGGGGCAGAAATACTTTGCAATGCACTTCTGATCATACCACATTAACTTTGTTTGATTGTTTTTCTAGTGGTACACCCTTAATGATGTAAAATCAGGTCGAGTTCACCTGGTGATGGAGTGGCTGTCCAGAGTGACTGACCTACCGAGACTGGAGCAGGTAAGATATGTACTTAATATCTCTTTTTCTCATGATATACAATGCCTTACGAAGTAATACTGCGGTGTCTATATGTGCAGTCTGATTGAGCTCTATCCACACAAACTCTTCTCAAAGGAACATCTACTAAATACTGACTTGAAGGGATAAATACATATGCAGTCACTTATTTGATGTGATATGTTTTTAAGTGGTTTTCAATTTGACAATAAATATTTTTGTTGCGATTTTATTAGTCCGAAAAGCCACAATTTGTTATTTATGATTGATTTGTAAAGCCAATAAAAAGTGCAAGACATCCAAGGGGGTGAATACTGCATTGATCAAAATTACTATATTTTGATTATCATTGCACCAGCTCTATAACAACCACGAACCGAAGAGGATTTTGGTTTCCGCTGCAAAGAAAAACATTTAACCCACAGGAAGGAGCTCAGTTTATGGTGTGGTAGTTTCAAAAGGATATTAAAAAAAGAACATAGTGAACTTCTGTTTTAGATTTTTGATCTCAAAGTCCCTCTGTTTACAGTCAGTATGCAACAAACTTTATCCACTAATTTTGTGTTGCACAGTGGCATATGTTTCCTTTCTTTGTAGGTATTGCAGTTTCAGTCCCAACAGTCATACCAAAACAAAGTTGTGCCATCTGCGGCTGTGTTGTTTGTGTACGTGGAGCGTGCCCACGGCCTGCCGGTGAGATTGTAGCCCTAGGGGGTTTGTTCTTCATTTAAAGTGTTGATGCATTGCATAAAACTCCGAAATTCAGCTGCACGTTACTTTAACACTTTAAAACATTTGTGTGGTTTCAGTTGAAGAAGAATGGAAAAGAGCCAAAGGCTGGAGTAGAGGTTACACTTAAGAATGTTTCGTACAAAACCAAGGTAGTTACATTTAGTTTGAGCAAATTGAATAGAGCAAGCACAGTGGAAAGCTGTAAAAGTTCCCTTTGGTTCTTCTCAAAGGTCTGCGAGAGATCCACATCTCCTCGATGGGATGAGACGTTTCACTTTTTGGTTCGTGACCCGAGAGATGAAACACTCACAGTGAAGGTGAGAAAATGCTAATGAATCATGGCCCTACTTGCTTCTGATCTGATGTTTCACAAAGATATACTCAAAGTTTGATGTCTATTCATATATTTTTTTTTCATAGCTTTCTCACAGCTGGGGCCAAACTCTTGGGTCCCTGACTCTCCTCCTGAGGGAGGTGCTGTCAGAGTCAGGCTTGGTGCTGGACCAATGGTTCAAACTGGATGGAGCACTGCCAGAGAGTCAGATACTGCTGAGAGTCACTCTCAAGGTACCACAGAAACATCTTTCTTAACTCTTCTGATCTTCAAAACAACCTCTGCAACCTATTAGCAACCTAAAACAGGTTCTAGTTATATGTTAGATTTAATTTAATTATTGAAGAATTTAGAGAACAGCCAACGCCTGCACTTTTCTGCTCAGACAAACTAAGCAGGGTTAGCTGTGGTTTGTACGTGGGAAACCATAACTGAACACCATTTGCTATAAATCTTTTAGAACTTAAGGAACTCAGACCTTAGAACACCAGACATTAAATTTGGGAGAGAATTTATTGTAGTCAATTAATCAATATTAATTGACCACACAGATCCTTACGTGACAATGCAACTAATATACGGAGAATTATTTTGCGAAAATTACTGCACACTTTACGAACTCTTGGTGCTGGACACAGATTTGTTTTTGTAGTTCATGTCAAACTGTGACTTTTGAAAGTAGAACTAGGTTCAGCACAACATTGGACCCTACCATGTCCAAACTACTAAAGCTGTTGCAAATGACTTTGAATGTTGTTTTTATTTACAGTTTGCACACAGTTGCAGCTGTTTGAGTACCACGGTAAATGCTTCTTGTGTTCGCTATGTGTGTCATGGTGAGCTCCTTCTTGACGTAGCACCAGTAGTGTATTATTTGTGTAATAACAGTCTTCCTGTAAATACCCCAACATAATGAATGTGATTACAGATCTATGCGTTAGAGCCTGATTATCTATTTCCCCCCTTATAGCTAATGTCTTACAACTAATGTTGTTGTTAAATATACTGTAGCTTTCCGTCAAAGGTATTGAGTCATCCCTGCAAATAATTGAAATCAAATATTTCAGTAACTTCAGGGGACACAGGTGGATAAATTCCAGCATTCTCAAGAACATATATGTGTGAGGCAGATGAGGGGATACTTTTGGCAGTAGTTTGTAGATTTATTACGACCCGTCGCAGAATCCCTGCCATTAAGTATAGATACTATCTTTGTTTTCCTTTTCTTAGAAAATCCCCTGGTGCCCAATTCTGTTTATGTGTAGCTAACTATAAAATCTTCAAATTTTAAATAAAGTGGAATGTATATGTGGATGGATCTTAATCTGATTGGATTTAGGCTGAATTGTACTCTGTGTGATTGGATAAAAATTCTATCTGTTTTTTTTCTTATTAAATGTATTTGGGTGACATTGGCTGTCAGTTAGTATCTTTTTAAATAAACTCAATTGAACAAAACTTGAAGGTTGATTTTTTTTTTTTCTTCTTCTAACTTTGCAGATATTGGACACCCAATTAGCAGTGTGTCGTGGCACACCTGGAGCAGGGGGAGATGGAGGTGTAGAGCAATTCATGCCCAGATGGGATCCATCTCATCTTGATCTGAAGCACAGAAGTGGATTTTCCATGTATGTCAAACATAGTTTTTCTCTTCATATTTGTCCCAAACCTGGCTTGCAAAGACGGTGTTTTTCATAACTTAGACAGTAAATGTATAACATATATAACATGTTTGCTTTCTTAAAAAATGCTTAGCAGTTGGATTTGTGACTTTTTGCCTGTAGCGTCACGGATAATGGAAACTCAGCCGGCCAAGTGAAGCTCACTATCGGCTACTCTGGAGACGAAAACAGGCTGTTCATCATTGTTCACTCCTGCAGGTTTTATACCATTTTAGTAACTCATTTATCAGATTTTTCCTTCAGAACAGTTAGTTGCAGAAAAGAATGGCATCTCTGTACATCCGCAGAGCCCTGGCAGCCTGCTCCAAGGACGGTGCCGACCCGTACGTTTCTTTTGTCCTGCTGCCTGACAAGAAGGCCACAACCAAGAGACGAACTGCCACCAAGAAGAGGGACCTCAACCCAGAGTTCAATGAGAGGTGAGGCAAATGGCAAAAAATAATGGTGGTACAACTAGAAGTGACATTTGAGTTCTATCTCTGTCACTCTGCAGGTTTGACTTTGATTTTACTCTGGAGGAGTCTATGCAGAAAAGACTGGACTTATCTGTGAAGCACAGCGGCTCCTTCATGAGTCGAGAGAAGGAGCTCATTGGAAAGGTACTTTTGAGCAGCTTGCAATCAGAACTGCAGTTTGGTATTACTTTAAGTTCTTTTTACTTTTACCAACATGATTATTTTTGCTTTTTTCCCCGCTCAGTTACAAGTGGATTTGGACCAAATTGATCTCAAGGCTGGTGTCACACAATGGTAAAAAAGAGAGATATTTTACTAATAATATAAGCATAATAACAAATGTATTCATATAACTAATAATATATTATTTAAGTTAACAAATGTTGCATAAAATCACGTAGTCTGGGAATATAAACTTGCATGTTCTTTTTTTTTTCCAGGTATGATCTCGTAGCTGAAAGCACATAGAAGAATCCAATTGCTGGTACTACTTAACATAAGCCTTGTGTTGCTTCTGTGATCTGTGCATTTGTAATTCAGCTTAAATGAAATATTACACCATCACTGCAACAAAAAAGAAAACATTTGGGCCTCATGGAAACACAAACCATCAGTATTTATTGGAAGAAAAATTACACAGAGCTCATTCTTCTCAAACCATTACATTTGCAGAATCTTTTCTGCAAGCAGATAATTTCACCTGTTGGATATTTGACAAAGGTGCAACCGTGTTGCATGACAAACCTGTGCTATATGTGCTTTAGGACATGCACCCATGCTGTTTGCGTTTATTTTACATTTTTTTAAATGCCTTATGTTGTGGTAAAACTGTGTCATTGATTTACAGTTTTCAACACAACGGAGAATGTTCCTTAAATGTTATATTTTACAGTCTTAAAGTTATTCCAAATATTACTTTGTTTATGTATGTTTATATTATTGCCTTAAGTATTACAAAACTGTGCACAATTTGTCTGTTTATGTGTTTAAGATGAAGTTTTATATGTCTTACGTGTGACTTTTCTAAAGCAGAGCATTACAAACCTTTAGGTTCCTGCCTAAAATAAAGGTGCAATAATGTAAGCTGAGTCTAAATCACTGTGCTTTTAGGAAGACCAACCTTTACAGAGTGCTGGTGTTACAGCAACCAATACTTCTTTGTGTGTAAATGTTTGGCGTATCAGTGCTTTCAATGAAACTAGAATATTTCTAGCTGCGCAAATAAAAGACTATGCTAATGTTCACCGCTGTTTATAAATGACACAAAGAGGTAATTTGTGGAGCAGGAAAGAAAATTATTGTACTCTCTGAACTGTATAGCTGTGGTCTTGGTAGCATACTAGGAACATATCATTGTTCATTTGCTAAATTTGTTGATTAAAGTTTGCACTCATGAATCAAAGCCCTTCATTCTGTTCTTTTTTCCCCAAACTCGGAAAACATTAACACGCTTTATAAAACTGTTAAAAGGGAACAAATTGTTTGCATTTGTCCTAAAATTAAATTGCACACTCAGTGGGGAAAGTTTGTTTTCTTTTAGGCGATTAAAACAATTAGATACACTATTTAATGTTATCAAAGGGAACTGATACATGATGAAATATTTTTGAAAACCATGTACCGTTTTCGTTCATTTTCACAAGCAGAAAAAAAGTCGAAGTAATGAGGATACTGCCATACTCCAACTTGGCCGCAAGATGGCAGCGAAGTGCTGGTAGGCCTCTAATTTGTGCATCCAGCTGCACGGCTGGGCTTCAAGTACCTACAGATGTGGAAGCGATCGAATGACTCACGCCTCTTTAGCCAATGGGAGCGAGAGGAAGTCTGCGCGGGGGAGGGAAAAACGAGAAACCCAGCCCTCTGAGTGGAGGCGACGGCGGACAGCTTAATCAGGATCACACAACAATAATGAATGGAAACGCGGCGCAGCCAAGAAAAGTTGAGCAGCTTGGAAAACTTACTGTCGGCCAGTAAAGGACACTTTATCAACGGCTTTGAGGAAGAATTTGCTGGGGTTTTTTTTTTTCTTCTTTTTTGTTTTTTTTTTTTGGAGTGATGGATTGGCCGGTCGAATCTGATATTTCACTTTGGAAAAGAAAGCTGCGTTTCTGTCGGAAGTTTTGAAATTTTCTTTCTTTGTTTGTTTTTTTATTGTTATTATCACCAGCTCGATTAACGGTAAATGGCACTTATTGGGACAGCGATAGGAAACCACCGCGTTGTCAGTCGAGTTTTACTCGCGAAAAAAAAAAAAAGTGGATTATGTGGAGGAAGCCGTAAATGAAGCTGGAGCATTTGGGGGAAACATTTAGCCTCACTGTGGATTATCACCAACGGAGAGATAAAAAAGAAGGAGAAGAAGAAGAAGAGGAAGGAAGGAAAAAAGCGCTGAGAAGTTTGGACGTCTCACGTTGACAGGAGGGCGAAATGGGTAACGTGGAGAGTGCTGACGGCCAGTCGGAGATGAAGCATCACATCATGCCTCTGAAGGTGCCCATGCCTGACCCCACCGAGCTGGAGGAGAAGTTTGCCATTGTTTTGGTAAGTCAGTATGAACCCAGGCCACTTCGTGTTTCTACATCTTTAGGTATTCTATTTTGACTACATCTGCTGAGCCGCTCCTCGCGTCCTTTGGGAGTTAATCATTGCGGATTTCTTAACTGGCTCAAAGTGTGTTTGTGTTTACGCATCAACGTCTTTATGGCCCGTCATTAAATGAACAGACTTGTGCTGTCCCGCCCCTCGCTTTTTTTGCCTGCTGCCACCCCCACCTTCCCGTCCTTTTCCTCTCCTGTGGTTCTTTTGTCTCCCCCCCTCCAATATATATATATAAAATTCCCTTCTCACCCACGGCGGGTGGTTCTTATCCTCTGAGCTCGGGTCCTCTACCAGAGGCCTGGGAGCTTGAGGGTTCTGCGCAGTATGTTTGCTGTGCCTAGAACTGCACATTTCTGGACTGAGATATCTGATGTTGTTCCTGGGATCTGTTGTAGCCACTGCTCCAGTTTAGGG
>CAEGAD010004088.1:0-67701 GCA_903067055.1 Poeciliopsis paucimaculata
AGGCACAGCAAAGATACTGCACAGAACCCTCAAGCTCCCAGGCCTCTGGTAGAGGACCCGAGCTCAGAGGATAAGAAGGGAATTTTTGATTTTATATATATATATATATATGCTGTTTTTGTCTGTTGGATGATGGCCTACACAGGACTCCTGTAAAATGCATGTCGAAAATTGCAGAAAATAAATTTATCTCCATTTTAATGGGCATCCTTCACTTCATGAGCATGCACCAGTGACTCAATGAGAAGTGAGGGTTATTTTAATGGAGCTATGTTTTTTTTTTAAGGGTTCTCTCCCCCTGCTAACACCCCTCTGCTGCTCCAGCCCATATTGACTTCCCAAACTCATCTATTCTCATTTATGAGATGATGTCAAAACTCCATGGCAACCACTCTACCAGTAGCCCTAGGCTTGCTTCCCAAAAATAAACAAGAACCTGGAGTACCATATGCACACACGGCCCAACACAAAACCATTCAACTGTAACACTGATGGTGTGCAACATGGTGTCAGAAATTGTTTATGTTTCAGATGGAAACCATGTTGAAACTCTCCTGCTAGAGAACAATGAATTTCTTATCATAACAAATTTAAAAAATAAGTTCCATATTGTAATATCCAACTACATCAACCCTTCACTCATATGTCTAAAGGAAAAACAAAAAAGGAAAATTCATGTATACTGAGAGCTGTTTTCTTGAGATTGCTGTCAGGAGATTGATGTAAACAGCACAGGACGCATTCAAGCTTTAGTCCAGAGACAGGCGAAGATAAAAATAGAAATTATTGAAACTAAAACAGGACATGATCTCCCAAAACGCTTAGCTCAAAACAGTGAAACTGGCTGAGGCAACCCAAGCGCTTAAACAAAGGGAACACACAAAGGAACTAAAATAACTAAAGATCTGAATAGAACTAACCAAACACCAGTGACAGTAAGCAAGTAAATGTGCAGTACATATGTCTTGTTAAGGGGAGGGTACTACGTAAAATTGTCTTTTCTGAGGTCTATATATTCCCATATCAAAAGCATAGCTAGAACATTGCTTTGGTTTCTTCTTGCATGTTTGAGGAATTCATAAATTTCCTTTTGCAGCCATCCTTGGGTGCTTAAGCACTTGCTCTAACAAAACACGACATACGTTCACAACGCTCCTCCTTAAAGCAGCACTCTAAAGGTACGCTTCCGTCTCACAGAGGACCCTCCCCACGACTCCCCCACTCAGCTCCTCCAGACTAGCGGCAACAGCACCTGATGGAAAACCACATCTGCTGGGCTTATCATATAAACTACTCAGTCCAGCACTCCTAAGGGGAGTCTTCAATGGCATAAGAGAGAAGTGTAATGATTTCAAGATTTGTCTCCCATTTTGCTTCTATAATCTGGACAAACCACAAGCACACTGCACTGAAGGTACATTGCTCGTTCTTTACAAAAGGCTTGTGGTGCATTACTTTGTGTGGGGGAGAGATTTATTTGTATTCCCAACTCGATAAACAACATCCATGCCTACATTGCAGTGCAAAGTATAAGAGAGACATCCCAACCAAACTTTCTTCCTATGACTCAATGGATTCTTTCAGTTCTCTCTGGGATAAGGTTGACCCACATAATATAGGGTTTTTTGCTATTGTTGTGACTCAACTTTGTCCCTGGGCAAACAGATGAGACGAACGCTCTGCTATCGAGCATATTCTGCTCTGACATCTGAATGCTTTGGTGTGTCTGTTTGGATCAAGTTATAGTGCTTTCACTCATGCATGCGCAAAGTCTAACTGCCTTCGATCCATATTAAGTAACATGGACAACTGGCTGGCACTTGCTCTTTCAATCCATGATGTTCCTGGGCACATAGTTGAATGTCAGAGTAGAATTTCTAGCCTTAATTCTAGGAAGACACATGCCCCCGAGGGATTGTTTGTCCTAGTTTTATTTTGGCACCAGTGTAAATTGTGTTACTCTCCACGACAAAAGGCCAGCTGTCCCTCCTTTGAATCTAGAGGTCCTGCTGTCAGCCCTATACCACAAGCCATCTGAGCTGGGGAACTGTCACAAGTTAATATTATTATTAGCCATTACTGCAATTCACAAGACTCCACGACATTTTATGACGTGAAGAATGTGGTCAGTTTATGTCAACAATGCTCAGACCATTCATTCAATTCTTAGACATTTTAGAGAGGCCCATACCAAATTTACAAACTATCCAGATTACATTGCAAAGGAACCAGAATAACTCTCGTTTTTTTTAGTTGACATTTATGTTTGGTCTGTTCAGAAAGCAGTGCTAATAACTTCATTTTCCAACTCTTAACCTGCTCGAGTTCTTAAATGGTCACTTCTTGACAACAGCCTTTAAACATGATTGCTATCAATTCAAGTGACTGGATAATTACAACTTTGAAACAAAGTTATGACATGAAATTTTGAGCACACGTATAAACTATCTTGGTGAGCTTCTATCATCACATGTTTAAAATTTTATTGTGTATATTTTTTTCTACGTACATGACAAAGATACATATTTTCATATTACCCTATCTTATTTTTAGAAAAAAATATATTAACCACTATAACTTAACTTCTCACTGTCTCCTCTTGCCTTTTCTGCCATTCTGTTTAATTTTTTATATCTTTCTCTACCACAATAAGGAGAAAGATAATATGAAGATAATAAGAGGTGGTTTGCCATGCTGTGTAGTTAGCTTTTATTAATTTGATGTTTTTATTAATTTGCTCTGAAGAAGAAATTGTTAGTTTTTAGATATAATGCCAGAAACATGTCAGATCAGCCTAATAAGTCAACATATATAAAAAAAAATCTGTATAACTTTTTACTAGCTACTAAACGGAAAGGAGAAAACTTTTTCTCCAACATTTTCAGCCACACTCAGTCACATGGAGCTAAAAAAGTCTCAATATTCACAAATGAACAGGACAATTCAAACAGGCATTCCTTCAGTGCTGTGTGTTCATCCAAAGGACTCATTTTTTTGAAGAGTTCAGAAACAGAATAAAAGCAAGCATCTGTGCTAGTTTTTAGATAAATACATTATATTTTAGTCATTTTTTTAGGATTTTTATGAAGCACACCAAGTACCTTTTTTATTTTCAAAATTCTAAACAAAAAATGTATTCTCAAAAAGTTAATAAATAAAATAGCATCAGTGTTATTGTCAAATTACTTGTTTCTCCATTTATAGCTTAAATGTGCAAATGGGACTTAACAGTACTATGTTTTAATTTATCTAAAGATTATGTGTCTCCACACTGAAGTTCTGTGTTGAATTGTGGAGCTACAATTAGGGTGTAAGAAAGCCCAACATTTAGAAACCCAGGATCAGTCTTCCACTACTGCCTTTTCTCTGCTTTCATCTGCGCTTCTTGTGGAGCTCATTCCATAGGCCATTTCACTTAAAAAAAATAAAAATAAAAATAAAGAAAACTGTACAAAACCATTTAAAAATGTGGGTACAAAAATAAACTAATGGAAGGCAAATTGAAATGATTTCAATGCTGATTATTATTGTTCTGATTGTGGCGCTTGTCATGTGAGCCAATTTGTTCTTTCCTCCTTTCGTTTTGCTTTGAAAGCAAGATTTTTTTCTTGCTAATTGCCTTGGCATCACTCAGGCAAAGCCTCGCCAATAAAGCACCTTGAAATTGAAAAGTGAATTGGAACGGAGTGCAGGGAGGAGATTTTCTCTCTGTGTGTCTCCCTCTTTCTACAGCTGGTAAAGCAGGATTAGGCTTGGCACAGAAAGACACAAAGAGGAGCACATGTGTGTTTGCAGTTGGATTTGTGAATGTGTCTTTGTGCATGTGGGATGCATTTGCACAGCAAAGCTGTCCGGGAGTCAGGGCAAGAAGGTTTTTAAAGGACTCAATTAGTTAGGCCCAAACACAAATCCAGAATCTTCCACATTCCAGTGTTTTCTGGGGATATGGTGGAGGGGGACAGAAAAACTCTACCCGCACACTAAAACAGCTCAAAGTCCCTTTCCTGTTCCGTTTATCCAAGAGAATCCATGCACACTGGGAGCATGGGGGCTCCGATCACAGAAAGAATCCCCCGATTAGCCGCTGCTGTGGGTTTTCTGGTTTGCTTAGGGTGAAATGCGATTTGGTCCAGTGTCTATTGTTTTCTCACTTATTTAAATTACATTTGTTGGAAAAGCTATTTGGTTTGTGTATTTATTGTATACATGCTTAATAGAAGGCTAATGAAAAGAAGTTACTTCATAACTACCGGTAATTAAAAAAAAATAAGGTATCCATTTTAATCTCCTACAGGACACTGTGACCATTTCATCTGCCTGAGTATCCATACGTTTTAGAATCATGTTTTGAAATGCACTAACAAAGGTATGAGAAAGTATATGTTTTAAAGATGAGGTCACTCCAATGGTAAGGACTGCTTGATGAACAAGACATAATGCACGGTATCAAGATTAAGCTGATGTATACTGTGCATTGAAAATTGTGTAAATGGCAAGGATCTTGTAGAACATTAAATCTTTTGAGTAGGTATGTTGCTTTTAAGTCTAGTTAGAACAGAATATAACTTTTTGTTGTTTCAAGAACAGTGATAGAGCAATAACTCTCTGTATAGCGTCCTAAACTAAAAAGAGCCATACACAATGTACACAATTACTCCATCCATCCATCCATCCATCCATCCATCCATCCATCCATCCATCCATCCATCCATTTTCTTCCGCTTATCCGGGGTCGGGTCGTGGAGGTAGCAGCTGAAGAAGGGAGGCCCAGACTTCCCTCTCCTCAGCCACTTCTTCCAGCTCCTCCGGGGGAATCCCAAGGTGTTCCCAGGGCAGTCGGGAGACATAATCCCTCCAGCGTGTCCTGGGTCTTCCCTGGGGTCTCCTCCCAGTGGGACGTGCCCGGAACACCTCACCAGGTGTCTCAGTCATCCTGACTAGATGCCCGAGACACCTCAACTGGCTCCTCTTGACGTGAAGGAGCAGCGGCTCTACTCTGAGTCCCTCCCGGATGACGGAGCAACACAATTACTTGTTTTTACTTTGTTTTCACCACTTACATGGTGGGACATGGAGGAAGTCAACTTGTTTTGTTTAGATTTAGACTGTAGCCTCCAGCTTATCTGCATAGTTGGGTATGATGTTCGTCATTTTTCTCTTGAAAAATGATTTTCAGATTCTCCAACAGGGTTAAGGTCAGGCAAGTTTGCTGGTCTATCAGAAAACTTGAATTGAACCAGCATTTGTTAGCTCTTGCATATTCAGCTCTGCTCAAACTATAACACTACAAGCAGGGTTCAATAATTCACAGCTTACAAATGATGTTCACCCACCAACACCGTATGAACCAATGCTCAGACGATACCTGATTGCTCGGGCAGTATGTGTGCTCACAACATGGAGCCAAGACAAAGAAGAATCAAATCTGGAGGTGAGGAGATTGTGAAGTGCACAATTCAGAGACTGAGATCTAGACAAAAGTCAGGGAGCAAAAACAATCTTTAATACATCTGCAGATGGAGAGCAAAAACACAATGCATTAGGCGAAAATCATTCTGCTCTAACAAATTCAGAGTTGCATAGTCACTTTATTCACCTAACAGAGGCGGAGACTCAATCTTCGAAGACCAAACAAAAGAAACAAAGGAAAACAGATGGAACAGTTCAACCTTGTGTGCTCATTCACTATCACGTCTACGGGATGCGAAAACTAAACACTCTATCTTCGTGCAGGGGAGGCCACGGGAAAAACAGCAAGTTCCCAGATAACCTGTCTGGGAAAGTTCAGCAGACACATCTTGTTCAGTTAGTTTACACACCCTCTGCAGCTGCACGGAAAAACATCCTATGATACACTGTATGAGGCAAATAAAACATTTTCTCTTTAAAGAAAAATCTACTTCACAAGATGCTTGTCCAAGAAGAAGAGAATGCAAAAATTAACACATTGCCTTGGGAATCCTTTCCAATACATGCAGGGAAACGTTAATATTAACTTCACTACAGTTAATTGCACAGGCCTAGTTTTACTGCAGTTGTGTTAAAAACTCATTGATATATGTGAAAGAGATTTGTGAGCCCTTTGAATTAAATATACAAGTTGAAATACTTGGTGTGAAATATTTTTATGTGGCTTGAAGACATTTGAAGTTCATAAACTCCAATATTTCAATTTCTGCCTGTCCTTTTCACTAACACATCTACTTTCAAGCAAGCATTAAATTTAATATGAATATGTTATATTCACACATGTATTATATCGTAAGTCATGTTACCGTAGTTATATAATTTTTAAAAGTAACATTCTGGTGAGAGTCTCAGGTAAAATTTACTCATTGTGTTGCTTTAACAGTGAAATACCCAAATGAGGAGTGATCAAAATTTTGATCAGGTTTGATACGGAGTGTTAATCATGTCCCATTACACCCTGTATGAGACACGATACAAGACACACAAATAGGCACTATTCTGTGTGCAGTTTGCAAGTTCTTCATGTGCATGTGTAGATTTTGGTCTGGGTGAAATGTCTGACTCCCAAAGTCCAAACACATATGTTTGGACAAGTCGCTGTTCTGGATTATCTTGAACTGTGGGTATGTTGCCTTTGGCCCTGTCCTGGACCTACAGCCTACCCAGGCCCAACCCCAACACTCACTAAATGAACAATGGAGTTAGGCACAAGACCAAAAGACAGATCGCTCAGATATTAAAGCACATAATTTAGAGATGGTGTACTTTCTTTTGCCAATGACTATAGAAAAACAAAACAAAAACAAAAACACAACATACAGAGTAACAATGCTGTAGCTTCCTAGAATTTAAATCAGTGAAGTTCAAAAATGTTTAAGTGAAGTTTCACTGAATGTCTTTTGCGGAGTAAAATAAGATGGTGAATGTGCATCAGCTTGCCTGTTTGGATTCTGAAAGCTTGGTAGAGAGAGATATAAAGAGCTTTTGACTCCAGGTCTTACCTTGAATCTGTTCCCCATATTTTTCAAAGTGTTTCTCCAAGACACCCAAAGAAGTATAGAGGAACACTTTTGGCAGAGGCAAATTAACCTTATATAAACAGGTTTCTATCAAAGGAGACAAGACTAAATCTTAAAGGGGAAGAAGGTTTGCTAAGGAGAGGGGTGAAATAAATTGACAAGAAAATGACAGAATTCCAAAACTGCATGACCTTAAACACTGAGCAGTCTTGATTTGGGGTAACAGAGGAAAGATTCAAAGAGAAAGAGCTCTTTGCTTTGGTTTAGGATGACAGCCAGTGCAGCAGCTCATATGAGGTAAGCTGCTTCCAGCTGAGTGAAAGGAGTCACACAGGCACACATGGGCAGAGGAGCAACATGTGAGGCTCAGTTGTAGCAAAGCATGCGTGTACATTTATTCAGTACACTAATAAATAACTTTTACAAATAAGATATGTGTTTAGATGAGCTTTGACAGAAACACAGTGGCCTGAACAGAATATTTTACAAGATCTACTGACTCAAACTTAGCAGGCATATGCATTTCCGGGATTCCTGCTTTTGGAGTGAACCGAGTGTATTAATGACCTCAGGAGTAAGTCTTTCTTAAATCTGCTGTGACAAGGTTTCTAATCTTGCAGTGTGGATTGGTGTATCTAACAATATACATTATTGCCACCAGGAAATAAATGTTACATACAATGTTACAGAATCTTCCCTTCATTGTTCATCACGTACAAGAGAATTTGCCAAACGTCATCAAATGTTGCATTTAGAATATGAGTTTTATTTTTGATGCTTATTTATGTTTTGAGTATTGGGAGTGAGGCTGTCAAATTTTACAGTTTACTACTGCCAAGAGAGTAATTGATTTAATCTTAATATTTCATTAATATGAACGAAGACCTCCTCTCATTTGACAATTTCTAAATAAACATTGCATATTCCAGAGTGACTTATATATGGTTTTTTTTGTTTTGATTTTTTTTTGGAAGTTCCTGATGTAACTTATACCCTGGAGCAACTTGTAGTCCAGAAAATATTGAGTGTTCATTTAAGTACATCTCTGGGCCTTCATATTTGAATAAAAGTCTTAGTTATGGAGGACATATTGAGAACTTATGGTATGTTCACACTAAACTTGTTACGTGCATCAAAAACAAGTCTGCCACTTCAAGTTTGATGCTTGTGCAGTTTTGGTGCGTTCACACCAAATGCGTTTTGAGCGTCAGGCGCGTCTGGTTTACATTCAAAGTCTGCGGAGTGCTGGACATGTTGGACATGCTCGACGCGCCTCCCGATAGACTTTGGATGTAAACCAGACGTGCCTGCCACTCAAAATGCATCTTCATTTGGGGTAACAGAGGAAAGATTCACAGAACTGGCCTTTCTAATAAGTCAGTTGATGCTCACAAGGTGCTTTTATTTCAGTCAGATTTAAGACCCTAATAATATGAATATATTGGGAACACATTAGCTGTGTATACATTCAGCAACACTATAGTTGAGCACAAATAATTACCTCAAGCATAGATTTCATTTTGATAAGAAAAATGCCAGAGAGATTCCAAATAAGCAAAAAAGCATCTTTCAGGACCTGGTGCATTTTGCTTATTGTGTTGGGTTGGCATTGGAACTTCCATAATTCACCTGCTTTTAGTACCCACTGTGATCTGGCCAGAGAGCATAGCCCTGAGAATCATGTTCTATTATTCCCATTATTTGATTTGTGTTCAACAAGCAATTCCTATTTTCAGTTTATTTTTCTCATATGCTTTCAATTGTTCACAAATAATGAACTCTGATTTCCTAGGTTTTCTCACGTTTTCACTCTTCTGATCCTCCTCTTATTATTCACTCTTCTTGGAGTTTTGCAACCCTGAGAGTTGCAAAACTCTTAGGGTGTGGCCTAGTCTCTAATACCTCACAGTCTTTAATTATGGATTGCTAACTAAAGTAATCAGATAGAATTCCTCTTTTGCACTGTGCACAACAGTTTTGGTTCTGTTAGAAAGACAGAAAGCAGTTTTTAAACAAACTGATAAAAAAAAATAAAAAATAAACATCAGTACCCCAGTTCATGGGTGTCAGTATGATGTTTCTGCTTTACAGTGCGTAACCTCTTCCTGTTTTCCTCTGTTTCCCTTGGCCTTGTTTAATTTATACAGCCTGGAGCCGGTGATAACAGCATCAACACAGGCCACAGTAATGAAAAGGAAACTGTGGCTTGACATGTACGCAGCAAACTGAAAAATGTGTATTCATATAAATATTGATACTAACACATTTAGATACAAACTCTGAGACCTTTTGAGGAAGTCAGACAGTGCCCAGCTGTGCTACAAGTTAATGGTCTTGAGTAATGACCTTGGATAACTAGGTGTTTATTAAACAACTGAAAGACTTCTGAAGGTAATTAAGCTTAGCGAGCGTCCAGCTGCAGCTCACAGAATCTTCCCTTCATTGTTCATCACGTTCAAGAGAATTTGCCAAAAGTCATCAAAACTGAGAAGCATTTGTATACACCACAGCTTATTTATTTCTCACACCATTGGGGTGGTATTGAAAATAAATGTTCAACATTACTGTTGTTTAATTCAAAAGAGATTTACAAAGAAAAAGATAGGGAAGCAATTTGTATTTCCTTTTAATAGAAAAAACTTACAAGATTGAGCAATACTGGTAAAACATGTAGGAGAAGAAAGAACCACATAACAATGATACAAACGGGCAAATAGTAGGCAAATGAGCAGACCACACTAATCTGTCTGAACAAAGTCCAGTGGCAGACATTCACAGCTCTCAGGTATGAGGAACTGTCAGACCTAGGATCTATTGCACGGACATCAGAACGTCATTTGGACTGGAGAAATGTGGCCGGACGGTGACAAAGAGAGGAAAGGTAATCCACACAGTGGGGATTTCAGTCCTAGAAGGAAGAAAATCAGATGTCAAGGAATGTGAAATTGTGAAACTACAACCACAAAGAGGCCACAAGGAAAACAACAACAGTCACGTATTTGGATTGTGTAAGAAAAGTTCTGAGAAGTCAGGTTAGTGACAAGGAAAAAAAATATAAAACTCTAACTAGAATTTCTGGAGTTGTATCTATGTTGTTGAAATATAGTTTAAAAGATAACCGCCCCTCTTAAAAAAGGAAAAAAAAAATGTCTGTGTTATTGTTATCATTTAGTATTGGCTGCAGTAGGGATTGACAGATATTTACAAGCTTTACTGTAAAAATCTAAACATGGAAGAAATACAATGCAGCATAAATAATAATAATAAAAAACTTTATGGCAACTCACAAAAACATCTGGATGCACAGAAATAATTAATAAGACTATTTATCCTGGGGGCAACAAATTTATAGGGGACACTAATGCCCCACTTGCCTCCACCTGCATGGTTCTCAAAAACAAAGCACTTCTGCTGGAGGTCTTCTGGTTTGCTTCAAATTATGCCAAAATACTTGTTATCTTAGACCATTTCTATCTGCAATGTTTTCTATACATTTTCTGTTTGCCTGTTTTTTATTTTTTTCAAAGCCAAAGCAAACAACAGGTTTTAGAATCACTGCAGAAAATGGGATTTTAAAGAGAATTTTTTTATCTTTAAATCGCTAACAGTACGTGTTAAAATGATCACTTAACTCAGATTCTTACAGTTACATTTTAATTCCACAACTGCCTTGCCTCTAGCTAATAACTCTCCAGAGTGCATTCTTGAACACCTCTCATTAACTGTTTCTTTATCCTTTCTCCTCCCTCTCCTTTTTGCCTCTGTGCCAGTACAAGGGTCGCAATCATTGTAATTCGTTGTAATCACATTTAGATAATTGAAAAATCAAGGGGGTAGTTATGGAATAATATCAAGTAGTGGGGGTGTATTTGAGGTTGAGATCTGACTGAGATCCATTCACATTATCAAGCCCCCTCAGCACACATCCCACAATCCGTCTCATCTTTCTACTCCCTCACAGCTTCCCTCCCACTCTTGTATCCCCATTCTTCTGACTCTGTCAGCGCCCAGCCTCGATTGTGCTGATAGATTATAATGATCTTTAATTAGATCTAAATATAACAACAGGCACACACTGCCATCAGTGCCTCTTTCTTTGCGGACTGGCTATCATTAGGTTGGGTAATAAGAAGCAAAGAAAAGATGTGAAAAAGATTGGGACAAGGTGGCAGGGAAGAAAAGAGGGGGATAAGTCATTCATAGATGGATTGAAATAAAACTTGAGATGAAGCAAGGGACTGAAACCATGCTTATTTTTTTATTATTCTCTAGAGGTTCATCATTTATTAAGGTAGGAGGTTATTGAAAATTGTTTTTGCCGGTTTTCTGTTATAAATCAATTCATTCACAATAACCAGAAGAGAAATGTTTTCTGTTATTTTCAGGTGAACATACCAGTGAATTATAAGGCTGGCAGGCTACCAGGATAAGCATCATTTTTTTAATTAAATGTGAAATACATATTTTTACACACCAGTAACAGTGATTGCAAAGATGGGTAGAGTATCTTTGGTGAAATGCTTAAAAATGCAAGACAATGAGCTGCTCATTCATGTACTGACAAGGGGGGCATGGGTCGCTTAGCCCACATTTTTAATGTTAGCCAAGTTGGTGCTAGATGAGCCTGAGTTAGCTAGCATTGATATAAGTTCTTTGTAAACGCAACCTTCTGTCTATACTGGCATCATATTTGTGTCACCAATCTGAGCGTGGCTCTGTGTCTGTCCTTGCAACTAGACAATGTTTATGTAAATGAGCCACACAGCCAATTACAGACAGGTCTTTTTTTTATCTAATCAGTGTATTCCTTGCAAAAACCGCATTCATTTTGATAAATAGCAACCAGTCACAACCAACCAATCAAAATACTGTACTAAGCGGCAGACATTACTTTGCAAAACAGTAGGGTTTAGGAAAACATAAGAAAACGTAATACAGTATTATATCTAAAACCAACTTCTTGGATTTTTGGAACTTATGAATATTTAGTTAAATGTGAGGTATGTGACTTTTATAAAAATGTTTTATTTTTACATATTTGTTAACACTGTCACCATGACATTATACGTGCAAATGTGTGGCAGTATCACCCGTTTGTCTTATTCTTGTGAAACTCAGATTTATTTTCTGCTTTCAGCTAAGCAGGCATCTTCTAATAAATAACAGACAGAGTTTGTTGGAGTCAGAGCCACCACCGGATGAGCACATGGACACACACGTGAACGCGTTCATTTCATTATCATTACAGATGGGCTGCAAGAACATTTGTGTCTGGGTATCATCAGGCAAAGACCAAATACTAATTAAAGTGATCCATCGTCTCAACTTGCACATTCTTTTATCTCAGGTCATGGTCTTCTCTCCAAAATTAATATGTCACTGGGTATGTCTGTGTCCCTAGCAAAATTACAGCATTAAAAAAATAATTTTAAATTTGGATAAGCGTCCTATTAAACATAAATTACTGGTTACTTTAGGTCAAACATGTTCATATATTTTAAAGGCAATAATTTGCAGATGCTATGTGTGAGGCGTTATAGAATTTATCACTGTGGATACATAGATGCACATTTTATCACGCCATTACATCCAGAGTTTTAATAAAGTCATGATGCAGACTGTTGCTTTTGAAAAGCTTTTCATAAGACAGTTCAACAGAGTTGGTGCAAAAGGCCTCAGCATTTCTGAACCTCATTCTAGGCAGTTTTCCAACACAGAGAGATGGAACGTGATTCGATAAGCTAGTAATTACATTATAATTTTACATTCTACATTCAGATTCGTTCATGCATATCAAATCAATTTGCATCTTTGAATTTACTAGTTTTATATTTACAGGAAAGTAGCTAATAATATAGTTGATCATAAATAGTGTCTCCAGCAAAGAGGGCCAAAGACACCTATACAATTTATTGAGATAATTAATCTCTTCATATTCCAATGTCTTGCCCAATTTATTGTGGGCCTATTGATAAGTGTGTTTAATACCTGTTTAAAGGTTTTTATTTTCAAACAACCCTCATCGAAACACATCTTCAAATTGATTTGAATAAGACTATACTGTTAGTGAACATAATGCTGTGACAAATTATAAGTCAGTCAATGATCATGGATATCCAAAAAAGGGAATTTGAATGCAATGTTCTATCTGCTAACTAACCACCATATGTGGAGGACTGTTATTTTTAAAATTGGATTAGAATCAGGATCATTGAGGGGCATGAAAACTGATTTGTACTTCCAAACAAATCATTTTTGTCTTTTTTAAAGCTGTTGCCATCATGCTGGAATTGATCAGCCACTAACAAGTGAAAGTCAATAACATACACACCATTTTCCATTCTGACAAGTCTTTCACTCTTTGTCTTTTCTCTGTAACATATTTACAATCTTACTACCTGTTGCTTGGGTTTTCCACAGCGCCATCTCTCCCGTTCTATGTCTTTTTTTTTTTTTTTTTCCAGGACTGTTTTCTGTCATGATTTGTTGAATGTTCATGCAGGCTTATCCGAAAATTCTGTTATAGATCAGACTGTGAAGAATACAGCAAACTGGCTCTAAAAATAATAAAAATGTAAAATTATAGCTACAATAAAAGCTGGATTGAGTTTCAGGTTATGTTTTGCTTTTGTTTTAGATCCTTTCAATTGCATATGAGACAAATGCTCAATCTCACTGAAGAGTTGATGTACCAATTATTAGACTGTTTAAAGAAATCTTATTTTGCTTATGGTTTTAACTCCTGTTCAGAAGAGTTACTTTTTTGCTTTTATTTTTAACAAGCTTGACATTTACCACCAATCCACAAGATGTTTTTATTTATTTATCTAAAAGAGCAGCCAGGTAAAAGCAATCCTTTGCACATCACATGGGCATATAATGTACTTTCCAATCATGAGAAAGAAAATCCTGTGATCTAATGATGAAAGGAGGAAAATGTTCATCCCAATATTTGAACACCCCATAGCCCTGAACATTTGCTCAACAATTCCCTCTCTTGGGGTCAGTGTAATGTCTTTTTATGTTTATATTTTGAAGCAGGGAGTGCTGAATAACTACAAAAAGATAGAAGGTAACTAGAACAAAACAAAACAAAACAAAAAAAAAAACACTGTCAGACCTAATCCATTTTCAAAGGATACATTGAGCAAGCAAACTGCTCCAGCTACGGTTTCATTAAAGGTTCCATTGTTTTCCCTAAACTCTGTGACGACCGGCAAAGAAAGGCTTATTTATATAAATAGAAAGCTATTGGATATATTTCATTACATAAACACGCAACAGCTTTTAGTCTTTTGCCTAAACTTCAGCTAAAGTCAACCAAACAACAATCAGCAGCAACACAGACCTGCAGAGGGAAGGTTGGCGGATGGGCTGGTGGTGTCTTCCCAGTGTGTATATTTTAGAGTTATTTTCATATTGCTACTTCATAGCTTGAGGCTGATATGGATCTCGGTTTGAAATGGAGTCAACATCTTGAAATCCGATCACTTCTTGAGTTGCCCTGTTGATGTCGGTGACTAAAAAACGCACTTCTTGTGATTCTAGAATGAAAGATCATTTAAACTTGTATGGCAGCAATTTGGTCAACTATTTCCTAGGTTGCACACATGTCCGTTTACTTATGTAGATAACTAGTTTATAGGTAACTTATTAGTGGCACATCTTGCCACTAATTTCATATTAAAAATAATGTCTGGGATTATGCTATATTCTTGGAATGCCACCTTTACATTTTATTTTCCATCTTGTTAATGCTTTTAATCATCATTTTCCAGCAACGGTGCACAGCCACTTCATGTGCTAATATGAAGCAATGACACAAGTAGTCATTTTGGTTACTGTTTCTCTTTGTACCATCGGAGTGCTTTCTGAAAATTTTCCATCAATATTGATAATGAACTGGTCTTTAGCTTTTTTTTTTTGCCACTGCTGGGTAATATGTTTGTGTAACTTCTGTCTACGGTTGCTTCAGAAGGGGATAAAATTGTAAATGAGAGGCAGTAGGGTGCTCTAACAATGTTTGATAAGACACAGGGTTCCAAATGATCACTCCTCTGTCTTTCTCTTTTTCTGCTCGTCTTTCAATCCCCTACTTCAGCTCTCCACACTCTCTCCCACCGCTTCCTCCCCACACCATGTTGCTTTGGGTAATTTACCAGCAGCGGGATACGCCTTCAAGCTCTCAGCCGCAAGGAGATAAAAACGCAAATACACACACACAGAGACTCACACATATAAATATATATACACACTACTTTTCTTTAAATTAAACGCAATGTTCCAAGCTCAGTTCCCCACATCACTTTGTAAAGTTTTCAGAATAAATTTTTCTTTTTTTTATTTGCAAGTCAGAGTGAAGACTTCAGCTCCCGCTGCTTTTAAGAGGGGCAATAACAACGTTTTCTGTTTTTACACCATTTATAAGTTCCAGATTGTAGGGTGACGCCGTAACATGTGGAGATGCTTGCGACGCAAAGGCGCATGAAGTATGTAAATAAGCACAAACAAGTATGCAAAAGAACACAAGTATGCACCAAATCATCATTCCAACTCTATCAAGCCTCGACACATCATCAGTCTCTGTTCAAGTTTTTTTTTTAAAAATTTAAAAAAAAATTTTTTTACATTATACACTATTGAATAAAAACGTAAGATATACAGGTGATGGTCATAAAATTAGGATATCATGAAAAATTTGATTTGTGTCAGTAATTCCATTTGGAAAGAGAAACTTGTATATTAGATCCATTCGTTGCACACAGAATATTTCAGAATCTATACAAGTTACCTTCTGTCATTTTTCAAAAGCTTGTTTCTTTTAATGATGATTATAAATTCAGTATATCAGACAATTAGAATATTGTGAAAAGGTTCAATATTGAAGACACCTTTTGCCACACTCTAATCAGCTAATTAACTCAAAACACCTGCAAAGCCCTTCACATGGTCTTTTAGTCTAGTTCTGTAGGCTACAAAATACTGGGGAAGGCTCTGGGAAAAAGGAAGAATAAAAGAGAGAGAGAAGATGGGTAAGAAGAAAAAAATTAAACAGAAGTATTCAGATTGATTATGTCATGAAATGCAAATGAGACCATGCAACCCTGGAGCCAGACTAAACACTTAGAACTATCTTCGTCTTTGGCACAGCAGCAATCTGCTACCACATTTTATGAACATTTACCATTTTGAAGCAGATGCAGGAATGATGGCGAAAACGCAAGTAAACAAATTAATTAAGAACGCCCAGCATCATTGATTGGGTAGTCCACAGTGATTTATAGACCACTACAAGTGATATCTACATCACATTTTGTCTACAGGCTCTTTATATATGCACATTTTTATGACACTTTCAGTTCATTGAATTGTTGCAGTGAATGGAAGTTTGATAAATTAGTACCCTCTAATTTGCATCTTTATCCTTTTTTGAATTGTGTGCAGGCAACAACTGGATGCTACACTGTTTCCAGCTAATTATAAATAGGAGTGTTCTGTTGTTACCTGCAAATTTGCTGCTTTTAATACAAAATATTTTGCATTGATGTGACATTGCTTCATTTAAGCTTTATTTGAAGTGAATGTCTGTTGATTGTTGTACTAGCCTTGCTTGCATATAAATGAGAAGAAAAAGAACATGGTTTATGTCTAGGCATTAAAGCACATTTCTTATTATAAGGACAGCTTTCTGACAAAAAGTGACATTTTTGTAATTATTCTACTTTACCGAGTATAAGCTGTCCATATAAGTAAGAGGGGAAGTAGTTTACCTAAAGATATTGTACTAGCTGTCAACCTCTGAAGAAGCCTGCTTCAGTTTTCAATAATGTGTGTGTGATGGAATTTTGGGTATTCAGTAAAAAGCGAAATGAGACAAAGTCACAGACAAGATGTCTTGAAGACACTGTGAGAATAGTGTTACTGGCTTACTGTGAGCTGTTAAAGCTAAAGTTGACCTCTGCCATGTAGTTTGTTATTGCTGCTAAATTTACAAGCAGGGAAGGAATACACGTTACATGTTTTCATTGAGGAATATTTACTCATTTCTTTACTTTCTTTGACAAAAATATTGCTCAAATGTTGTCTGTTAACATGTATTGTCCTGCCAGAAAACCCCTGTTTAGAAATGTATAAAGAAATTGATTTAATTAAGAAACGTGAAAAAAAACTACATCGGACCTAATTTTAAATAAGCAGCTCAAAGTTGTAATCAAGCTGAAAAAATGAAAAGAAAATCAGGATTAAATGTGTTTGAAATACAGCAAAGTTTAAAAGTGTGTGCATCGCTCTAGAATTGTAGTGAATCCCTTCACCTTATGCTAAATTGTTTAGTTATGCAGTGCTGCAAAATTACAATTGTTTAAAGCACGTCTTTTTTTTTTTTTTTTTTTAATGGCTTTCTTAGCATTTTGCAATTTATTCAGTCACTAGTGAACCTTAATAAAGAGTTGTTACATGCAGCTGTGGGATATTGCATTTATGCCTTGTTGTAGCTCATCTGCTCAGACGAGTAGAGGCTCTCGTGACTGGCTGCAAATGACGTGATTCGCCACCTCCAGTTTTTCAGTTTCAGCCCTCAGCTCATATCCACGGCTGCACCTACCTGAACAAAAATAGCAAGAGCATGGAGAAACCCACGCTCTTGAAACTTAACATGTAAAGCTTGCTGCTTACATGGTTAAACAAAAATCTGCTGGAATATGCCAAGGAGCAAACTCTATAGTGCTTACAAATGTGATTCATTTGTCAGAAGACTCTGCCACTGATGCAGGATTGAAGCATTTATTTGATAACCTCAAGCATCAGTTTCTTTCTATGAATAATTTAAATAATAGAACGATACAAAGTACTGTGGAGTTAAAGGGAAAGGATACTTTTTAAAAATATTAATATATATGTGCATATTTAGTCAGATCCTTTTACTTTGATTCCCCTAAATAAACTTCAGTGTGATCAACTGACTTAATAAACACCTAAGAAAAACAGGTCCACGGAAGTATGTCTGTGATTGTATTATTCTTTAGCGAATAATAATGAATAAGCGTATAGAAATCCAAAAAAAAGAAAACAGTAGATGGGGGAGAGAGAAAGTTTTGAGGAAGTTTAAAGACTGGATAAGTTTTTAACCAGAGAACAGCTTAGGGAAGAGATGTACTGATAGGATGTTATACCCAAATTATCTTCATGGCGGTAGTTCAGAGATGAAAGTGTTTCATTGTTATTTAATAAAAAAAACAGAACAGTGACAGTGAGTGACATCGCAGATACAATTTTATTTCTGTCATGAGAGTGATTTGTAAAGGCGTAGTCGATGGCTCAAGTGACGCTTGTGTGACTTCTCTACAACTCTAATTATAACCCACTCGATCTCTTTGACCTTGTGCAGTGCATACAGATTTCCCAACACAGCACAAGTCATACCAGTTGCTTCACTGTCAGCGTTTAATCCCATGCCCCATTGCACTGAAAAAGCAGCTGCCCCACACTGAACTTGACGGCGTTAGCACTGCCTATTCATTTAGTAGAGCCTCATATCACACATTATTGTACACAAGGGAAGTTTGAGAAGTTGTTTGTTTTTGTTTTTTTTGCCCAGACTTTTTTTTTTCTTTACATTTCTTATCTTTATTTAGACTCACAATCATCCTTTTTACCTCAAAACTTTACATTTGAACCAGTTTTTTACTAATATTCATGACTCTTGAAGTGTTGTGGCTGCTTATTTTATTACCTAACATAACTAAAAAAAAAAACACCCATCTTTTTAAAGGACCTAAGTCTATTTCTAATATACCTTAGTTACCATGGTAACAGTTTCCAGCCTTAGGGTAGTCCTTTATCACACTACACGAGCACTCTACCACAACTTTCTGTCATGTCTTTGTGCTGATAAATGTGTCTAGTTGGTAAATCGGTTGGTATGTATGTTTGTGTTTTTGAGTGCATTGTCTCTGGGGTTGGGAATAGAGGACTCATGGCTCCGGTAGCAATGAAGGGGGTGGCAACCACACTTATCCAAAGCTGCATGCATGAGCACACTGAAACACACACGCACTCTTAGTGAAACTTTTACTTGAGATGATTTAGTGTCTTGTAGTTGCCATGGCAACATCCTGAGAGTAATTGAAGGAGGAGGTCCAGCATAACAAAGGGAACACTGCCCCCCCATGACTAGAAAGAGGAGGAAAACGGTGGGGGCGGGAGTGGGGAGAGAGAGGAAAACTACAGCTGTGGGGTTAGTCACGCAGTCCTAGAATGAGTTGAAGAGACGAATCTGGGACAGTCCAGCCTGCCCCTGGATAGATCTCCATCTTATCTAACCTCAGTAGAGACTCTGGACTATATAACTAAGTGTCACCCTTTTGTCCTGAGCTGGCATTGAGAACAATTGCATTGTCAGTATCAAAATCAATTGCTTAGCAGCAGAGGATACTGGTGAACTCCTGTTGCTTTGTGGAAAATCTCTCTCTTCAGTTCCCCAGGGTATGTCTAGCCTCACTGCTTTGATCTTCTAACTGCTGCCACAGGCAAGGGACCAATCAATGTCTCTTTTGTAAACCGCACTTGTAGTTCTGTTGTCTGTTTTTACCCAGCGAAAACTATTAAAAGGTCAACAATTAGCAGTAGACAAAATGTGTCATAACCCAAGTGTTTACAATTTATTTAAAGCCACGAAAAAACACTCATATCTTGTTATTCTGAAATTGTTTGTTGGAGACAAAATGGGGGGAGGGGAAAGAAAAGAACCTTGACGGCAAGACAGGAAAGTTGCTATGCATAGAACATAATCGAAATAAATGGAACATGAAGTATAAAAATAAAATTGTCTTTTAAATGAAGTGTTATCAAACATCATATACATTTAGCACATTTTTATTGGGTGAGACACATTGATCATTTAAAAATAAAAGTTCACAACAGATGAATACCTATAAAGTCTGAAAATAAACCTCCCCTCTGAAATATATCCTGTTAGTCTCATGTAAGTCAGGCACACTTTAGAGTAGCACCTTTGAAAAAGTGTCTTTTCCAGTAAAGAAAGCACACTTCAAGAGGTGCGAAAACAAGATGATGTTGTTGGTGAGGGAACATATGGTGTCTTCAACCTGTTATTAGACAGGAGAAAGTGCTAACCATCTTTCACTTTTTCCTTATTTCCACACTCATCTGCATGCAGATGAGAGTAAAAGGGTGAGAAACAAATTGCGTGATTGCTTTGACAATGGCTACCAGAATTTTACCAGTATTCCCAATTCCATGTATTGCTATCTGTTTCTGCCATTTGAATTAAAAACACATTAAATTGTGCATAAAAATGTTCAATACTTTATTTGAATGAGAACTCTAATTAAATGTCACAACTGCAGAAAAAAGTACAAAATAATTTAAGTTGAGATGGAAAAGTTCTACTTCTTCATACCCCTTATTATACATATTCATTAAATGAGGATGTGTGTTTGTATATGTGTACTTATTCTTACAATTGTATATAATATTTTTTATCAATGAAATTTTAAATAATTTTAAATAAAATTTCAACACATATGCGGCATTAGAGGCTTAAGACCAGGTTGTGAATTGAGTTTAAGTCAGATTAAGGGTAGTCATGTACTATGCAAGTATGTGGGTGTGTGCGCGTGTATCATTACTCTGACAGGCTGGCAATGTGTCCAAGGGATGCCCTGCCTCTTGCTAACTGATTTCTGGAAATGTGAACCAAACAGACTGCCTAAGACACTAATTTCTACTTTAGAGCTTCTTTGATTTTTATTTATTTTTTTTTCTGAAATTGCAGAGACACACATTTGCCTATTATGGTGCATTACAATGATTTTTATTTTTTTTTACAGCAACAAAGTTATTGTGTGGTCAAAATTAATTGTTCTTACTCCATGATCTCCATGTAACAACTGCTGTGCTTCATTTGTCCTTACTATGTAGTTCTTACATTTCACATAACCTAAATTAACAACTGACGCTGACTTGAGTTCACAGCAAAATTAACTTTGGGAACAATTTCATTTTACAATATTTTCTCCAGATATCCAGGATTTCAGGTTTAGTAAAAATCTCTTTTCCCTACCAATTAGTTTTACCCGACATTCATATGCTGGTCAACACACACATACAGGAACCGATCCTTGACATACACCCACGAGCAATCTTCTGTATTCAGCTAATTGATGTGGACATGAGAAAAGCAAAATCTGTCACTGCTAATTGAGACAAATGAAGCTAGGTGTGATCAAGGGATAAGCGGCCAGTTTCAATGTCACATGAAAAAAGAGAATGAGCTAAAAGACAGAAGAAGCACAGTGCATGCGACGCACAAAACCTCTCAGTGATGGGGCCTAAATTACAGCCACATTCCTACAGCTATTTTCTAATATTGGTTTTACTACCACATTGGATTTCTCAAAATTTTGTGCCTTTAGATATTTTCTGCAATTAGTACTACACTATATCTAAATAGTGTAGTGTGAGAAATAATTTGATAATTTATTGAATTTGCAAACAAACACACAGCAGAGCACAGACAACGGTTTGGCCTGAAATCTGCTAAATTTTGCATAGCTAACATTTCAAATAAGATGTATTGGAATCTGCATCACTAAATAACTATCCATTCACAGTTTTAACCCTGAGGGAGTCATTGGCTCTACTGAACACTCAGCCTAATCCACCAAACAGCTCTGCCGTTAGAGGTGGGATATAAATGAGGCATTTAGCAACACAATAGCTGATGCATTTGACCCTACTGGTCAATAGCCATATGTTAGACTGATGTCAGTGAGGGGATCCAATTAGGCTGAAACAGAATCCCAATAGACATTTTATAGATTCAACAGCCATCACTGAGAATATTAGCCAAAAGCAACAACTGTCATAGTAAGTAAAGGCAATGAAGAATACAAAAAATTGGGAAATTGACCAAATTATTTAACAGCATTAGATTGACTGTTGTCTGTCTTGTTTCGTAAAACAAGACAGAAAATCAAAACCGTTTACAATAGAGTATGCAGGTGTGTGAGTGAATGTAGGTGTTAATGTTGAAAATGTATATTTGGAAAATTTCTTATCCTAAAGCAAAAAAAAAGTGTTAAACAGTTTCTAAATAAACCATTTGGATGCATTTGTTTTTAGTCAAATGTATGTTTTGCTTGCACGTTTTTGCGTCTTTTAAATGAGTGAAAGTGTGTTCATGTATTTCTGTCTGTGCTCATTTATTATCGCCACTGTCACCCACTCCTTTTCAAAAATAGCAGCCTCTTGGCTGAGGCTGTCAACTGCAATGAGAAAATAAGGAGTTCCATTCTGGAAGTAGCACCCTTCATAATACAATAAGGAAATGGTGGCTGAGGGAAAGCACTAAACTAAACCGGCACACATTGTTGCCTCAAATGCACAAATTTTATGTTAAGGACCATAGGATGGATGAACTCTGGTTCCTTTTCTCCCTTGGTACATTTAAGCCCCTTTTGCACTGTAGGGTTCAGTCCCACCTCACTCCCTGGAGCATGTGGTTCCAATCAGGCCGGCCAGTCAGCGCTGTTTTGAAGTCAGCTGTTAATTGGTGCATTCACTGTGGAGCGGAGAAGAGGCCAAAACACTGTAAGAGGAGTGCTAAACTTTCTCGATTAAATTTGACACAGGGAGTCAAAAATGTTCCATCATAATCTGTTCTTACCCAAAAGCTTTTACAGGATAACAATGACAAAATCAACTGCATTTTATTTTCTTTTGGTTGAAATGATGTGCAACAAGCGGATCATGGGACCCACATCGTCTCATCTACAAATAAAGCAGAAAAATACATTTAACTTTTTACCACAGTGGAAAAAGAAAAATACACTATCTATTGTCTCAATAACTACATTTATTTATTTTCCCTCCAGCCAACTCAAGACTGGAGCTTAATAAGGGGTTGTATTAATGTAAAACTAACTAACTAAAATGTAAACCTAACTATTATTTAGCTTCACATCATGTCATAATATTATTCCCTCATCAAAAACATATCTGAAGTATTGCCTAGATTTTTTTTTTTTTTTTTTTCACACGTTTCAGAAATATTTTAATTTTCCATGCTACTTTGAAGTAGCCTTTTCTCAACAACAAAAAGTAAAGGAGTTAATTTTATGTTTAACCTTTATTCACCCAGGTGAATTATGTGTTGCTGGTTCCAAACAGTAGCCCTCCAATTCCCTGTAGTTGGTCTCAAAGCCCAGTTCATCAGAGCTCACAACCTGCATAATCAGAATCATTATTGAATCTTTAGTGTCGGACATATCACTGCTCACCTTCGGAAGTTGTAACTGTCACAGGAGTAGCTGTATTTTCTTTTTTTTCTACTGACAAATACTCATTTACAACATTTAAAGTATTGTGTTTAAAAAAAAAAAAAGCAAAAAAATAATGCTAACAGAGGTGATTATGGTACCCACTATTAAATAGATAAAGATTTGCCGCATTCAAGTACATTGCCCTATTTATTTCAAAAATGATTTTACACTCAATAATTATGCCCTATTTTTCACATAAAATCCATGTAAACTATACGGTTTGTTGCTTTAATGTAATATGTTAAACATTTCAAGGAGTACGTTTTTTTTTTTTTTTTAGTACTTTTGCAAGGCAAAGCAGCTCCTTTGCAGCCCATCTGGTTAATAAAACCATAACTTATGAAAATATTAGCACATTCAAACAAAGCCAGAGACGGTGCGAGACATGGCAAGCCACTCTGGTACCTGCTATGTGGGTCATGATTGTTCCTCCTCTTCCAATTAGCTAATAAGCTGTGGAGTAATTAATTCAAGTGCTACTCTTGTAAATCTATAGGGTTTTAGGCAAACAGGATAAGAACTACATGGGGGTTTGTTTCATCCACCAGAAAAGGCAATAAGCATGATTAACCCCATTGATAACATGTAAAAATAAATTTTCCTGAATGTACATCCTCAGCAGTCCATTTATTAACATTAAAGTCAGTAGATGAAGTGTGCAGAGGACACTTTAAAACATTACTCTGAGGTTGTTTTTAGACAGGACAAGGTAATATGGGGCTCAGAATTGCCTTTACTGTGTTATAGTAACTACATTAAAGAAACAGCCATTTCTCTTCTTGCGTTTATTTAATAAGAGGAACAAAAAAGTAATGGAGTGAACACTTTTTTGTTTTGTTTACTAGCTCATTTCAGTTTGATAGCAATACGAGATTGGCCTAAACTTTATTTTCTCAGCAATATTTTATTACTCCGTTTTAAAATTGCACCTGATATAGTAGGTATATACTGTACAGGGCACATTTTGTCTTTTGGTAGTATAAGTCAAAGCTGTCCTCATTCATATCAGCAAGTACACACTGTGTTTGTGTATGCCACATTGCATCACCTGCACACAGTATGTTGGTGTTCTCTCTGTTTTGTCCCCAATATGACCTCTCTTCATTCTTTCCCCCCGCAATCCTTCTTACCATATTCCGTTCTTTATTGCCACAGTCTTATTAACGTCAAAGCTTCATCCTTGTTCATTCATCCCGCTCTCCTTCTCCTCTGCCTTCACCACTTACTTGGTGCATCATCTTTGCCTCTCATTCACAGCAGAAGCACCACCAGTCAAATTGATTTTGCAGCTGTGCTGTGGAACCCCATCAACTCAGATTGGGTTTCCCACTTTACCCACTCCCTCTGGTCCCATTTTTTCTTTTTGTATTTTAGTGTTTTTACTTTGACTTTTTCCCTTATCTTTTGGACCTGTATCTCATTTGCCTTCTGTTTTCTTGTTGGTTTGGTTGTTGCAATGATAATGCAGAACAAGTTATATAGTTGTTTACAAAAATCTAACATTATGATACTCAGAGTTGCACAATAATGCATGCTGTGCTGAAATGCAATATGCTCTTTATAAAATTCCATCATCTGTGTTGTTTCCTCAGAGCAATGTCATGGACAAAGTGCAACGCCTGTCCCTTGTCTCCTTCTCCAAACCCAACAAGGGCTTAGAAACGTTTCCAGTATTACATCATACAGAGGAACATTAAAATAAGCTAAAGGAAAAACTTTGTAGCTGAAAACTCGACTTGGTACCAAACAAAAACATTTACCTCATTTTTTTTCCTGCAAATTAGATCTTATTCTGTTCATCTCTTCTATGAAGCCAGTTACAGCTGACATTCATTCCTTGCTTGCATGTCAGCTGAGGGTGTGATAGGTAAAATCTTGACCTGTCACCCTACATATGTTTAGTATACTCAGTTGTCTGGTAATTGTCCAGTATCCTAAATATATGACACAGTTACTTTTGTATTGGACAACAGCAAATTGTGCATTCAAGACCAATTGGAAAAATCTGGCCTGTTTTGATTTAAAACAGAATACACAATTTAATTATCCAGTGTATCTTGCATGAACTTCTAAAAATAAGTTGTATTTCTAGCTATGCTGGTATTTTGATCTTTAAAATTCCTTAGGCTTGGGACTCTAAACTTCTTCTTCTCTGTAAAGTTGCCATTTTTCAAACCAGTGTCTGTAGAGAAATATGAAACACCATTGGGAAGTCCTTGTTTAGTTTTCTTCTTCTGTGAAAGCGACATGAAGCCTTAAGACTGATTTCAAATCAGAACAATAAAGTTGAGCATAAATAACAAATAAGTGTGTCCTTCAATGTCTAAAAATAAAGCTGGCAGTACGGGTACAAGAATTGCGCCTCATTGGATGCTTGAGCTAATGTTTGCTTGGGTGGGTGTCTGTGGGCATGATCACAACAAAAATTCCTATTAATAGTCCACTGAGCAGATGTGGTTCATAAACAGATCGTAGCACATGAACCACGGTGATGAATTACTCTCCAGGAAGATAATCCTTAAGCACAAGTGAACAGCTTGCGCTGATCTTTTTTATTGTTGCTCCATACAAACCATGTTTTTTGTGGGTCACTAAGTAACGGAGAGGTTTTTAAAAGCGACTCTGCTCGTTATTTTGATGAGCGTCACAAAATGTTGAGAATTATGATGAATCAGATCTGTCAGCTATTACATATTTGTACCAGCTGGCCACATTGCTTATTCAACCTAGTTGTCTGCTGCTCCAGTTGACATTCATTATATTCAACAACAATGTATATAATATACTAAAACTGCCTATTTGAGGCTTGAGCCAATCAATTACATGTGAGAGTGTGCGTTCATGTATATGTGTGTGTTAATAAAAACAAAGAACTTTATAAACTGTCTTAATGGAACTTTTGTTTTATGTGTAAAGACTGAAAATGTAGAATAATTCCTGCAAAGTGGGACTTTGCACCATTTTAATATTACTTAATTGCTTCCGGAATCCAACAATGTCAGATGTTTCTTGGAAAATTATACATTTTCACTGTAGCAATTGAATGTCTCCGTCATCATTCAAATGTCCTGTCAAATCATATTTGACTCAATGAAATTGCAGAAAATAGAAAATGGCAGGAGGAAAAGCTCCAGGACCTCATGTTTTTTCTTCACCTGTTTGAGAGCCTGTGTGCGAGCCTATAGGCCTGTCATCATCATGTATGTGTCATAAAACCCTTTGCTACCGATATTGAAGTATCTGTAGAGCATCACAGGGCCTCCGCTGGACACCAAGGACCACTCTTCTTTTCTTTGTACAGAAATGACTGTACCAAACAGATCCATTTACAAAACTCCTCAGGTTTACAGAAGGCACCACTGTGATAGTCCAATCCAGGAAATTGATGAGTGAATATAGACAGGAGGTGGATCAGCTGGTCCACTAGTGCGGTCGGAACCACCTGGAGCTTAACCAGCTCAAGGCTGTGGAGCTCATATTGGACTTACAGAGAACAACCTCCATGCTTCCTTACACAAACCACCTCAACCACACTGAGTCTACTGTGGGTAGCATCTGGTTTCTACGGGAACCACCATTTCCCTCACCTAGACATGGTTCAGAAGAAGGGCCAGTGGACATCATAATTCTCGAAGTACATTAAGTGCAAACTTTGATGTTAACTGCTGGTCATCTTCTACACTGCTATTATTTAGTCACTCCTCTGTTTGTCCATCAAAGTGTGATTTGGCTTTGCCACAAAACGGTACAGGACCAAACTGCAATCAACAATCAGGTCTGGAGAGAAGCTTATCATGACTGACCTGCCCTTCAGCCTGGACTTGTACAGATTTAGGCTCAGAAAAATGGCAGCTAACATCTTTTGAGAACCCACGCATCCTGAACACAAATTCTACTGGCTTTTACTTTGAAGACCAATGTCTTTCATGTTATAGATTTGAAAACTGACTCAGAACCTATCTTATTTGTGTTTCTGTTATAGATGAAACCACTAAAAAGCTATTATTGCCATTAACTTGTTACATTTCTTCAACATAGAAAGTACTACTGGATCAGTGCTTCTGTTTCTTGTCTTTGTATGCTCCATCTTTTGTAACCCTCTCTCTATTCTTAATCTGTTATGTTTTTTTTTTTGTGTGTTTTTTTTGCAATATGTTTAGCGTGATATCAAAAAGACAAACTAAATAAGAAAGGTGTGCCTGATGTCAGCCTGCGAATTACATTTTGGAGCTGCATAACAATGCATAATTAGAAGAAAGGCACAAACATAAGTAAATTGAAGAAATACATTTTTACGTCAAAATGTCTTTAAAGTGCTGACAAGAATGCATATTAGATAGAACCTGATTGTAACTTCCATTCCTTTAATTTAATCTATTCATGCCATTTTCTTACAAGGATTTTAATCACCACCACCTGTTAAATTGGTGGTGTTATACAATAGCCATATGGTGTTTCTCTGTTTCACACAACATTGACTACACCGAAAACCTTTATATTATGCTTGAGCTTGATCACAACTGTAATTTTTTATTTTATTTTATTTTTTTTGCGTGGTTGCCTGCTTGTCAATCTATCCCACTTGCTGTCCTCTGCTCGATAATCACTTCTTAGAGCGAGTGACATTTTACAGGATCATTCACCGCACATGGGAGTAAGGAACTAAAGTGAAAATGGAGGCAAACGGATAAAAAGAAACCAAAAAAAAGGAAACTATTGTGTAGCATCCAAACACAGCAAGTGACCTTTTACTGCAATGTCTGACTCTTAGATCTGTTCCTTGTGAGAGGATTGAGACAATGTTTGATCTTTTAAACCCTCAGATGTCGCAGACAGGTGTAATTACGAAGCAGCTGAAGCACAGGCAGGGGCCATTGATCAAGGGAAATGGTACAAACAAAATCATATACTTATGCTTAGAAACGCAGCTTTGACCACAATAGGCATGTGTGGTTATAAATGCATGTTTCAAATTGCAATATGTAATTTTTATAAAAACATTTTTTCGTATAGATTTGTTAAAACGATCACTATGTGATGAGAGCAGAAAATGAGACAGATGATTTATAACGAGATCAAGATCCTGCGGCTGCTCCTTGTGCTCTTACTGCTATTTGGAGAAATGCACTGCTCCAAATCAGAAACACCCGAGATCCAGGAGGAGGAGCTAAGCAGTGTCGATCATGCTCTTATGCTTGCTGCTCAAACCCTTCTCCTGTACCATCATTCAAGTTCATGGATGCTGGTATTCTGCAGCTGTGCTAGTGGTGGGGAAACAACGTAACATTACAGGAAAGCTATAAATGTATCCAGTTCTGTTCAGACTTTGCTGTGGAGAAAGACTTTTTGTATCGCAGAAAGCACTGGGAAGGGAACTGTCAGTTGTGAAAGTTAAAATTTTCCAACTTTAAGACTGAGCAGCCAAAATCAGTTCTCATTGTTGCAGCCGTGTGACGAAAATCGTGTCATTTTGTTATTGGACTCATCTTTCCGCAACAGCCTCTGGAGAACTGCCTTGTTGCTGAAATGTGCTATACAGTAAACTTAACTTAAAAAACATGTGGCTGAAGGTCACATGTTGACTCTCTTTAAAGAGGAAGAAGCCCCCTGCAGTACAACCCTGTCCAGATTTAATGGCACCACTTATTGTTATTTTAGGAAAGAGAAGTATAAATGGGCATGTAATATAAATTACTAATTCTATTTATGGAATAAAACATTGGAGAAGTTAATGACATCAGTAACTCCTTTAGTGGTTTTGAAATGGGTAAACAAGGATGGGGCTAAGTTTATAAGCCTCCTGGCTGCAAAAAAACAATGGATGGACTCTACCAGGAAGGACACCGAGATGATCACAGAAATTGCAGATTTGGTTCTGCAAAAAGTAAACTGAAAATAAATCATAAATAGAAAATATTGGTGAAAAGTAGCAGGGTGAGGAAAAGCTGTCAGAATGTTATCTTTCATCTCGGATCGAATTGATTGGATTTTGTTCTCTGTAATTTTAGCAATACTGTGAAAATAATGAAGCAAAACCTAGAATCAATAAAAGGTTACACAACACCATTTTTACTAGCCTACATGTGCAAATTGAAAGAAACATTTAGATTTAACATTTTAAGGAAACAACAACCATTGGCTGTTGGTTACTCAGCAGGAAAACAAGTGGTATATATTTGTTAACATGACTTTTCAACAGCAAATAAACTATTTGAAAACAAGTAGCACTTTCAAACAAATTCTATTTTGTACATAGTTTAAAACATTCATTGGTAGTCCAATGCTACCGATAATTGAACAGAATGTAAGACACTGATATCGGTGTAAAACATGTTGGCTGGCGTTAAAGCACCCTTGTTAAATGTAAAGCTCATTATGGCATGTCTTGCTCCCTGCTGATCACAGAATCAGCATTTCTTCCATTTGGAAGGGAAAAAAACATATAAAACAGTAGTTACACTTTTCTATCTGTAAGTCCCAGAAAGGTTTGGTTGCCTAGGACCCATGTGCCGAGGGAGATAAAGCCAAGAGAGGTTAGTAACACAGCGCAGCTATTGAAGAGGCTGTAATGATATTCATTAATTTAGATTCATTTCAACTTTCATCTAGAGACAGAAAAGAAAGAGTGTTAAATATAAGATTTAGAAGTCCAGCATACTGAGCTTTTAGTTGAGGCAAAAAAGTAAAGCTGGGGTCACAAAACTCCGATTAAGAAAAATGTTGTATTTTCTACACAATATGTTCTCATTTATATTTTTTCAGTTGTATATTATTAATAAACTATAGATTTACAGCATGTGCAGCTGTACATCTGCATAAATTATAGTTTTAAATTTATTTAACAGCAAATAAAAAATGATACATTTACTTTTGAGATGTCAATCTCCATATTAATGCAAACGGCAAATGAAAGAAAAAGGCAACAGGTCTGAATGCGTTTTCCAATTTTGCCAGTATCTAGAGCCTATGGAGAGGTGTGTCATTTTACAACACAGTGTAGAGAATCAATATGTTAAAGCAATTAGCCATCTTTACAGTAAACACCTCATAGGTTCCAGCTCACAAAATGCAGACACATGCAGTCACACTGACCTCTGCTATATTACATTTGCACAACTCAATGTATGTCCATTTGGGACAGGAAAAACTTTGAACTTATTCTTTTACTGCAATTGCTTTTGGACTTGTCTTTCTGAGCCTCTGGTGAATCTACTCTCTACTTTCAGCTGTTTTTCCTGGTCTAATAAACCTGGGAGGGAAATATTTGACTCTTCAGCTGCCAAATATTTCACAATGTTCACTCAATGTTCTTTGACCCTGTCAATCAGTCTATTCCACATGACAAGTGGAGAAGAAAATTATCCCCACACACACACACACATATATATATATATTATATATATATATATATATATATGATTCTGCATGTCCAGGCCCCGGATGTTTTCCTTGTGCAAGCCACCGGCTCTGATTCCCTTCTTCTGTGGTCTGTGGGCCAAAAGCAGCAGCACTGCAATTATTGATGAAGCTCCGTTATCAATAATTCAGCTGTACATGTGATTAGCCAATAGGATTGATGATAGGGCTCTGTGCTGAATCCTCACACATCAGTCCTCTACTTTGCCCAGAGATGTTATCTTTCCAATCCTGTCTTCTTGCTTCTCTTGTCTTTGCCTTTGTCATTCTGTCAGTAGCGACCCCTCTCTCTCATTCTCTTTTTTTCTCATTAGCATACAGTAGAGGTTTGCCTGGTATATTTTCCTCTACAGTATCCCACCTGCTACACATTCAATATACTCCATTTGATTAATCCATGCACAACTTCTTTTTCTTATTTTTACAAGTTGGGCTGCGTTCATGTTGCAGCCTGAGGTGACCCAGTTCCGATTGTTTGTCAAATCAGATTTTTTTACTTCCAAATATATGCAACCTGTATGTGTTCTCCAGTGTGAATGGGCAAACGACCTGAAACTGTCCTGCATGTGCAGTAGAGGGCGCAATAATATCAGCGTAGGTGTTTTGCCAAGCGCCATAAGAAATGCTCAGTGATTGCGGAAATAAGCATGGGTGCTATTGACACATTTGAAGCTGTTGTCCAACCGGAACCAGCATATTAACGACTTAATCCTCATTTTAGTCCGTCATGGTTGTTGTTATTCTTCCCGCTGGGGCATATCAAGACGCAGAATAGTGACGTTTGTTGAGTATCGGTGACGTTCAAGTCGGATGAAGTTGACCTGGACATTAGGTCACGTTTGAATCATATAAGCATCTGACATCCAAGTGGCCTGGGTAGCATTCGAAAAGAATCTGACCTGTATTGTCAAGACTGTCATGAAAGATCAAACACAGGTCACATTACGTCAAAAACAGTCTGAATTTGTTCACTTCAGGCTACAGTGTGAACGTAGCCTTAGATGTATGTTATCAGATGCCGCTATTCCTTAAATCCTCTACCACACTGTTATTACATGAGACAAAAAAAAGATACAAAGGGAAAACAAGTTTTTATTGTATGTATTTGTATGAAGAAGGATCAATATGTATAGCATAGTGTGGAAAATGGGAGAAATTTAAATCACAAGATGTTTAGATGGCCTGAGAGTTTTTTTTTATTCAACATGCACAACCTGTAATGAACAGAATAATCTAAAGATGAAAAATTTGCATGTATTTATACATGACTGCACACTATCTCCATCCGTTCTGTGTGTGCTTGTTTTTCCATGGACTAGCACACTAGACCAAGCATCAGTGAAGGGAGGTAAGAGAACTTGCCAGCAAAGAGCCAGAGTGTTAATTACTTATTGATCCAATTTGGTAGATGACTCCCTTCAAAGGTGCAGGGCAGCCTGGTGCTCTGCTCAAAGGAAACGAGAAGAGACAATCTTCTGCTCCCTGGGACTTTCGTCTCCACCACACCGCTGTGTATTACTAATCCCCGTTCTTGGAGCCATTCTCAACTTCAATGTCTACTACCTTCTTGTCTAACTTTCTCATTGTTTCTCTCTTTGACTTTGTTTGCCTATTGCCAAACCATCCTCTGTATCCCATTTATAAACTCACCCTTTCTTTTTTGTCACTCACACAACTCTCTGAATAAGTGACATTTATTAGCATTAGACCTGCTGCAGGACGCTGTCTTTAGTCAAATTCTTGTTGCCTTGTGAAATTGCCCATATGATCTCAAAGGGTAGTTGCATGTGTTTTGCGGGCATATGGTGCCATTTTATTGAACAGTCAAATAACGTTAAGGTTAGGGTTGTTATAAAATGCTGTACATATTAAACAGGGCTTAGAAGAAATGGCACATTGCAAGTTAACACCTTGACAGTTGGGTCTCTGTTCAAGAAACTTCTGCTCTTTCTGATATGCATCACAACATTCCTCCATTTAAGCTTTTTACAACATTCTTAAGAGTGTTGAATTGAAAAGTAGTTCATATATCAGCTCAGTCAATATACAATTCCACAATTCAGTCTGCTTCTTATTAAATTGCATACAATGACCATAGCTGAGGTTTGTGAGGTCTGTAGTGCTTTTGGCCTAATTTATGCATCTTAGTTTACGCTACTGTCCACTTGATTGTAAAAGTTCATCATCTAGATTCTCCCTCTTGTGTCTAAACACAGCTCCCATTCTCTATCAGAGTTTTCTACTTAACAAGGATAGGAAGAACTGACATGGAAGGATCAAAAGCAACGTCGCTGCTTAGCTAGGACTCTCTGTAGATACATGGATGAAGCCAAGATTTCTGTTACTACATAGGCTTCATGTGCCGCTGAGCCAGCAAGGAACAAAAATAGTCCCAGTCAGAGCATGGTGCCAAACACAGATAACAACAACAATGGGTCAAATCATGAAGACAACAATACAACAAATGCTGTTTTAAACAAGTACAGTGAATTTGCATTGTGGATATTTTGTCTCTCTTGGACAACAAAGATATAAAAACACTGATATTCAAGTGAGGAATCAGTTCATTATTTTCTCTTGGCTCCTTTTTTCCCTCTTGTTTTCTGAGTAAACAGTCTATAAACTAGAGCTTCATGAGTTTTTTGTGAACCGTAGTTCAACTGAGGTAAGAGGTTTGCCTTGAACTGCAAAGTGAACTGTATACATGGATGTGGAGAGGTGTATTAAAGAGGGACGTGAACTTGAGCTTTATATCATGCTATAATAATATTTCCTCAATAAAACTATACCTAGAGTGTTGCCTTGACTCTCTTGTGGCAGCCATTTGGGTGCCTAAAAGTTTTTCTCTCACAAAGTGGTGCCTTCCCCACAATCCCGTCCTTAGAGCTGCAGTCCCCACTTGAGCTTAGCTGTTGTCCTCGACACAGTTCTTAGGTTTGATTCCCTGTCTTGGGCCATTTGCTGTATGTCTTCTCCTTCAAACTTATTATGATTTTCTGTCTGTTCACTGCTCAATGAAGGCTACTAGTGTCTAAAATAATAAAAAAATAAAAATAAGAAATGTCCCTATATCCTGACAGAATGAGACAGATAATCTGTGAAAAAACTGTGATCCTATTGCCATCTGCAGTAATACACCATTCCTGGTCAAACACAAGCAGCCAGAGCGAGAAGGAAGGTCTTGGAATTGCCTCTCATTCTTCTCTACATGCTGCCCACACCCCTCTATAAAGTTCTTAGAAGCTCAAGATGCCAGTCTCCTACCGTTGTGCTAATGGCAGAGAAGCAACCTAACCTGCGTTACAGGAAAACTGTTTAAATTACATCATCACTGATGCTTAAATGACACCATTGGTGGCCATGCTAACTAATTTTCTCTTCGGGAAAGATAGTGCAGGAGTTGGCAAGGGGAAGGATGTAATCAGGGCGTACATACTTCTTCCCTTGTGTATGCCTCTGGTCAAATTTGATTTTAGACAAGACATATTTATGTACTTTAGGTTCAGGCAAAGTATCTACAAGACTACATTTACACAAGTTCATCTGAAGTTATATTTAGAGTATTTTTAATCACTTTTTGCCTTGCTAGCATTCATATTCCTTTACTTATACTGCCCAATCACACATGTTCACAATGCATTTTATAGGCTATGGCATCAGTGAACAACTTTTAGGAAGGTAAAAGCTACTTTCCTTACTAAGGAGTTGGGAACGATGTCTGGATGTCTAGCATGGACAGTGACTTCCACTGACCCGGTGAAGCTAGTGAGAAAATATAACCAAGCAATCAAATCTGACCCTCAGAAATGTAATGGGAAAGAGCCAGAAAAATGCTAAAACAGAGAACCAAAAAACAAAAACAAATTAAGTCTCATATGAAAACATTATTTTACAAAATCCCACCATCATTAGCGTCTGAGTTTCAGTGTTTATTCCCAGACAACATAATACTTATTTCTTTAGCCGGTACATTGGTCCTTTGTGTCCATCTAAATCCAATTAGATAGAAATTGTGGAGAAAACTAACTTGTGCTCCACTTGCAGTTATTCAAGTATGTAGGCAGTTGGTTTAGACAGCAAGATGAGTATCGTATTTTGCATCTGCTGGGATCCTACTCAAATCTTTAAATTATACACAACATAGAAACATGTTCACATTTTTTTTTTTTTAAAATAAACACATTTGGAAAACTTGAAGAAGGAAAGAAGTTTCACAGAGCAGATTGGTCGACTCCAGTCATGTCAAAAAGAAACTATATATTTAATATCTGGATTTTATGTATATTATGTTATCCCTTTTTTTAGTTTCTTTTATTTGCGGTGTGTGTTCTCAAGACTCCACAAAATGGTGAGTTTCTGATTTAATGTTTTATAAACAGCATGGTAAAATATATTTTTATAGTCTAAAATATAGCAAAGACTTTATAGTAAGTGTATAAAATGGTGAGTTTGCCCCTTACTTTTACAACTTTAAAGTCTGATTCTCCTGTCACTCTACAATACTCTTATTGCTATGTTGTGGCTGTTCTCACTGAGCAATCTAAGCATGAATTTGTACCACAAACAACAGATGCAGAAGTGAAGGAAGACAGCAATATTTCTGAACTGTGAGCTGTGAAACATCTCGGAGTGAAAACATGTTCAGGAGAACTTTTGAAAATTAAGCCTAACACTCTCAAATAAAAGTTGAGTCAACTTGAAATTGTTTGCAATGTTGTATTATTTTAATATGTAATGTATTCAATAGCTTAAGTCCATTATAATTATTACTAAATTGATTTGAATATAAATATCTAATAAAGACACATTCTTATATTTAATATAGCTGAAACTTAAATCCTGGCGATAAACTGAGCTGATTTAACTGCAATTATCTGTAACAATTATTTCAGTCTACTTGTTCAAAATCACAATTTTTATTTTCAAGAGAAGTTTAAACAAGAAAAACGAGCCAAAATTATATTTATTATTTTTTATTTTTTTAAATTATTATTTCACTTTGCAGCTTTCAGCAACTGGAGAAGTCAAGGTATATGTCTGGCTTTTGAAATTATTATTTTTTTCTCTCCATGCGTCAAGTTGTCTTCTGAACATGACCTTTGTGACCCTTCCTTAAACAGCTCCTATACCCATGTAAACCTGGGTTTCAGGTGAATAAAAAGATTTTAACAAAGTATTTATTAATACAATGCCATAAGTATCCAGTACATCAAACAATAATGGTAAACATCATTATACTACATATTGCATCAGGAAGACTAAGGAAATAATTTGACATTGTCACACAAGCTTTCACTTCCTTTTTGATAAAAATTTGACATTGGACATTTTTCATTCACACAGCATGTAAATGATGAACTCGGGGTTTATGCAGTAATGTAAAAGGAAAACAAGGAATGTACAGATGATATGAAGTAATCTTGATAATTTAACAAAATGGTGGCGAGTTTGTTTGTCAGTGAAGCAATACATTTGTATATATGTATACATTTGTGTTTTTCAGTTTATTCATGTATGGCTTTTAATTGGGATGTTTTTTATAATCATTTAAACATATCAGTAGATGTGTTGGCCCAAACCAAAGTTCTCCAACCCTTACTTCCACTTTTTTGCATCTTCACCTGGTTTTCTGCCTTCAATTTCATCCCCCAGTGCAGTCAGGAGTGTTGGTAACAAATTGCTGTCATAAAAAAAAAAATATTAAAGACTGCTCCATGTTCGAAAATATCATACTGAGCTATTTTTCCAGGAGATGTTTCTCTCTGTTCCCTATGGCTTCTCCCAGTTTCTTTGTCTCAACAGTGGCATTCCTCTTTCTCCTTCGCTCAATTTCTCATCGCCATTAAAGCATTTATGGGTCTGAATGCTGATGACAGCTGGGGATGTGGCAGTTCGCCAAGAGCAGGGAGGGATGGAGAGATGAAGACGCCGGAGAAAGAAATGTCGGGAGAGAGAGGGAGGCAGGGAGGGTGGTGAAAGGGACAGAGATTTGCAAACAAATTTAATAACTAGCCTGCAGAATGGAATGACTTTGCTGGCTTTAGAATTGCTCAACTCAGTGAAAGAGCGCAAGGAGGAGGGAGTGAGATATTGAATAGAGCGAGGGTGGAGATGGGGTGGGCAGATGCTATATTAAAGAACTGAAGAAAATTTGAGACACGTCACATCAATTTCAGCCACCGCAGTTATCGGGGCGTTTGCTTTACATGTGAATACTTGGGTGTAAACTAGGATAGTAAAAGGCAGGACATAAGGGGAGAGTGAAAGTGAGAATAAGGCAATGTAAAAAAAAAAAGAAAACTGAAAGCAGTAGTTTATGATGACAGAAGTAGATATAAGATTAGGAGATTAAAACATTTTCTTTACATGAGCATGTAACTCCAGAACACATAAGTTAAATTCCAGGATTTTAGGATCCTGTAAGAATTAGATATCTTAAAACAAGAAAAAAGAAATACATATTATGTATTTTCTAAATGGCTTCTGAAGTTTCTTTTTCATTAAGTCCCAAAGGTGTTATGTTAGTCGTTGTCAGAGTCTGCCAAGAACTCCCTGTCATGCCTTGTGGCGGCAGCTTCAAAACGATTTGTGGTCTATCTCACATTTTGAGACAATTAAACCGTGTCTGAAGGTTTAAGATTGCTGCCGTAAACATAATAATATTGATACCATAGACTGTATGATTATTAGGCTAAACATGTGAAACTGATTAGCCTAAAACAAAATTAAACAATCAAAAAAAACAAAACAAATGCAATTGTTTTGTTTAAAATAACATTATGATTATGTTTTCATTGGGTTATTTTGGAATTTCAGATAACACTTTTATCATGTACATGTCATCAGGGAGAAGGCAGAGGAGTTTGATTTTTTTTTTTTTTTTTCACGGCCAAGCTCTCTTCTGCTACAATGTCACAAAGTAGTGAAAGTTTTAACAAATACAGAAAAAATATTTTTTTAATAACAGTTACATGCTGCAGCTTTAACTTGTCAAATTCCCCCTGGGCCGTGGTGATTTTACCTCCAATATACATAACCTAAACCAAGAGAAATTTGAGTTGATTTAGCTCCAGATAATGCCTTTTGATTCTGTGTATGTAGATATTTGGCTTAAAGTTTACTAGTACAATTTATTCTTTAAATGGCCATTTGTTTTATAAGGTCTAATACTGCAATTTTTAAAGAAATGAGCATTCACTTCAAGGTTCTTTTAGTTCTTTTGTTTACCACAAAATACTTGTAGAACCATCATCTCGTGGGATTTTATGTTTTTAATATTATAATTCAACAGTGGTACATATTTCCTACCCCATCACTTCCTTTCTTCCATTCCCTTTAAAATTTCCCCTTGTGAAATAATCAATAGCATTGTGACCTTTAATAGGACAGTATTATTAGTTATGCCATTTAAGTTTAACAACATTGCTGCACATCCATGTGTCTGCACATCCATGTGTCTGCACATCCATGTGTCTGCACATCCATGTGTCGGCACATCCATGTGTCGGCACATCCATGTGTCGGCACATCCATGTGTCGGCACATCCATGTGTCTGCACATCCATGTGTCGGCACATCCATGTGTCTGCACATCCATGTGTCTGCACATCCATGTGTCGGCACATCCATGTGTCGGCACATCCATGTGTCGGCACATCCATGTGTCGGCACATCCATGTGCAGCAGCTGAGTTTAAAGGAGATGAGTGAAAATTCAGAGCGCTAATTGTGACAGGAAGTAGCTCACGGTAGATGTAGTGGGAGATTGAACCAATTGCATCTCCGAGACTACAAAATAATTCTGGTATAAAAGCAAAATTATTACAAAAGTAAACTTAAAAATATAAATTTTCATTGCAGAGGGGCTTTCCATTGCAAATTGCAACAATATTTTCTAATTAGAAACACAAATTAGAAAATATGCATGCAATATTAGGAGCGCTTATAATGCAGCAAAGTTTTATATTACAAGAATTTTGAGCAGTGAGATGAGTTTGTATGGGAAGTGGGGAGAACCTTGACGGCGCAGGGGATCAGGAACACAAAGAGGAAGCGGATGAAAGGTGGTGAGCTGAGGAATATAATGTGCAAGGTGAGATATAGAGATAAGAGTGTTACTGGAGGTGGTGTGAATGTCCGCCAGGGAGGAATGAGTAGAATCTCAAGGGATGGCTTGTGAGGGAATGTGGTTGGAGATGTGAGTAGGTTCCAGGCTGCTTGAGCAGAGACTGAGTAAGAGACCTGGCGCCGCTGGAGCAGAAGGATCTTTAGAGGTTTGTAGTGGGCCAAGCAGTGGAGCGTGGTCAGACACATGGACAAGTAGAGCAGGGTTCCCTTAAAAAGTCTTAATAGGCATCAAATTAATCTCAAAATAAGGTCTTAATTAAATCTTTCAGAGGTCTAAAAAATGTTAACGTATAATAAATAGGATTTTATGATTGTAATTAATTTAAATAATTGGCACTGCTTACTATTATTGATTAAATAATTTACCAACGCCTCTTGCTGTGATATTACACAATCCCAATAACGAAACCAAGTGATGTTCCGGCTGGGTCTCTCAGAGCAGACACATGTTGTTCATGTCAGAATCCTAGTGTTGTGCTTCCATTTAGGATGTTTTAGCTGCAATATTTAAAACTGAACAGTAACTGCTTTGTTAACCTCACTACTGTTTTTTTTTTTTTTTTAAGATGCTCTACGTTTCCCAAGGTGGAGAAGAAATGTAAGACTCGGAGAAAAAAATGCAGACATTTTACAGAAGTAATGCTCTTTGTTTTGACAGAAAAATTTAATCAAGATGTTGAATGAGCACAAATATCTAATTCTAGGAGCCAATAAAAATTTGGCTAATGTCATTAATCAAACTATGTTCTCCAACATCCAAAGAGGAATGTGAGAAAATCTTATGATTCATAGCCATTTTTATGACCATGTTCTTTTTTTTTTTTTTTTTCTCTTTACTGGTACTGCTTCTTTAGTGTTTCAAAGTCAAAGTTAAGGATTTCTGAAACTTTGGAGCTCTTCTGCCAAAATCCCAATGTTGGAGAGACATCTGAAAACAACATCCATGCTAACTCAAGCCACATTTTTCTATCTAGGCAGGGAGGAATTATAAATTATAAATTAACTCCAATTTATAATTTTGTGCATTACTGTGTGCTTCTGCAAAAGCAATTAAACTGAGATCCACAGATCTTTGTCCAAATGACTAAGTCTTCACTTCCATATTGTTACTGTGAGTCAAGGACAAGTTAAATACCAAAGAAACATTGTGCATTACAAATGGACCCTTGCTAAAGGACAATTGACCATTCTTCCTCGTAGTCCACACCCCCAGAAACGCAGATACACACACACATATTTTCACACTGACAATAGCCTTTTCTCCGTACATTAGCACCTAATATTTTATTGGGAATGTGCTGATTTTTTTATTTTTGCTGACTTTTTGCAACAAAGTCAATTTAAACACTTACTCTCTAACACATATTGGATGCCCCAGAAGACTAAGTGCTACTTTCACAAATTATCTGACTCCATAATCTATCAGAGATTTACTGGGGAACTGACTGGAAAACCTCTGCGACAACTGTGGAATTAATGCTGCAGACATTCATGTTCTATACAAATTCTGCAGAGCATCTCTGTAAAAGTCAGGACCCCAGAGCTTGTGGAAAAATAGATAAATGGATGGATGCATCTGCCCATCATTGGTGACCAATGGTGATGTCCTGATAAAGCAAAGTGTGCTCCACTGTGTGATGCTGTCATGCCATCACCATTTGGGACTTGTGTTTTCAGAATGTTTCTGTCTCACATAGTTAGTTGCACCTAAGTGAAAAAATGTTATTTTGGTCTCACTTGACCAGAGTGCCCTCTTCATCTGCATATTTGTTGTGTCTCTACTTGGCCAGTGGCAAACTGCAGTAGCTATCTTTCAACATGGACTGTCTTCCTGCTAGACTTTTAATAAAGACCAGACTGTGGAATGTATGACTGATGGGTTTCCTAAAGGTTAATTTCAGCAGCTCATCCATAAATATACTGGACTTCTTTTCCATTATCTGATAGATTGCCATCTTGTCTGTTTAGGTTCAGGGAGGTGAAAACATCTTGGGGTTTTTTTTGTTGTTTTTTTTCAGTAGTAGTGTTTCATTTAATTTTTTTTTTCTAAAATATGAGCAAAACATTTTCTTTTAAATCTCCCTAATGTAAAAAAGAAAAAGAATAATCCCAGGCTTAGACCAGGAGGCAAAGTCACAGTCTTAAACTGTTAGTTGTCACGTCCTCACTTCTGCCCTTCCAAAACCCAATTAAACTGTGTCTGCTCTCTGACCACCCAAATTAAACAGGAAAAAATACTTCAATAAGATTGCATTTAACAACCCTTCCAAGCTAGCCTCAGGCTGTGGGTCTGTTTGTGGTTCAAAATGTCTGTGTATGAGTGTTCCTCTGTGTCTATGTGTGTGCGTATGTATACGCCATTGCCTTGCAATAGCTCATGTCTCTTTGAATTCTTTATGAGTCTGGTCTGTGTGGTTTAATTTTGTCCTGGCACTTATGACTCATTGAACACACATGCACCATCAAACAACGGCAAATACTTGGGCACAGATCTTAATAGAGGCTTCAAGTCGCTGGGCAACAGACCGCTCACTGACTATACCTCTCTTAACTAAGTGGAGGACCCTTGTTAAGCCTTTACGGCGCACTCAAAGACTGGGCCAGTTCTGCAGAAGAGTTGGCGGAAAAAAGACCACCACCAACTCTTCTCTACCCATCTTTTAGGACATGCTTAACACCAGGGTCAGTCTATTTGAGAACTGGTGCATTTATATCATGAGTCACAATAAAATAAGATGTCACTGCTCATATGTTTGCTTCACTGAATTGGGTTCTGTTTGAACCAGACTTAACAGATGACGTATTTCACAGAGTCAGAAAAATCTAAACAAAGTCAATTTTTTTTTGTGCGGCTTTGTCTTTGACACACTTGGATACAAAAACAGACAGCAATTTAGTGACAGGTGAGGAGGAGGATTTAAATGACCACATGCAGCTGTCCTTGCCCATAGTAATTTGCTACAACAAGAATGAGTTTCATACGAGCTTGTAGAGGAACTTTGAGAAAGGGAGCCATGAGGGCTTCTTTTATTTGTTTTACCCTCATTGTCCCCTCGACTCCTTGATGGTTGTCTGGCTGTTTGTGTTCGGTTTTGTTGAGTAACGTGGCAAACTATTTAAGTTTGTGGAACATGAAGCAGACGAAGATCATTTGCATCACTTTTTCTGGGCTTTATACATAGACTCATTTAATGGATCAAGACATCACAGTTGTGCTGCCATAAAGTGATGGAAAGCTGGAATTATTTGACAATCCTGCACCTCAGAATGGATATTTCTAAACTTTTCTTTTATCTTATATTCTCTAAATGTTACAAATATTTGCGACGTAGTGTTTTTTGTCATTATAACTATGCCTCCTGTTCGCCACAGTAACCACAGACGTCTTTGCATGCCAGTTTACACCTTCTTCTCAAACATGCTAAATATAGACGCAAACACAGCTTTCTGTGATGCAATCCTTTTTTGCGTATTATTTGTAGAGAAAGTTTGCACCTGTTTTTGTACCTTTAGGCCCCAAGTGTGCTTCTTTGAAGACTTGATTCATGTTGGCCTGCCTACTGCATAAGATTTTCATAAGTGATTTAAGGTCTTTTTGAGCTCTGAAAGTGGATTTGGCAAATTCAACATGTGCATTACAGGTTTTTTTTTGGGGGGGGGCGGGGGGGGGTCTCCACAGATGTGCCTATTACATCACATCTGCAGGCTTCAAATTGCCTTTAAATTAAAAAAAAAACAAAAAAACAAGTAGCATAGCATAATTTACTGTTGGATTTTTATGCACTGATGTTTCTCATAAGTAAGAAGCCAAACAGTTAGCAATCATCTTTTTCTGATTTCTATGTTTGCTCTAGGTGTGGTGACTGTAGCAAATGACAGATGGAGGTAATCAATGCAACGCATGACTCCTGGTAAGCCCCTCTATCCTATTCCCATGCATTACTGGCCGGTCTTCTTCATTGTCTATTCAACTTATCTGGTTTCCGCGCATAAATAATGCTTTCTTTAGCTTTCTATCCCCTCCTCTCTCTGCCTATGGCTCACATTATCTTTCCATCCATTCCCAACTGCCACTTCACTCAGCCTGTACTTTAGTGTAATTTTCTCCCTTTGCAGCATTTCGCCCACAGCACTGTTTTCTTCCGTCACTCTGAGCTGTGCATTTAAGAAAAAATGATTATTCTACATTCTTAGCATATTTTTTTCTAAATGTAAAAAGTCTGAAAAAGAAAAAAAAAAAAACATTTCATTGCAATATTCAAAGAATTTTTGCTCCTGGGAAATGGGATTCACATAAAGGAATACTTTGTTTTATCTGTAAATTGTTCAATACTGGCTCATAAGCAGTACACTAATGACGTTCCCCAGGATTTGAAGAAAAAAAAAATCTACCCTGAAGTATTTTTCTGACCCCTGGTGAACATGCAAGGATGAGCATGTCAGATATTGGACAAATGGATGGATGGCGATTTCACAGTTCGGTTATGTCTTAAAATATATAAAAACAGGTGGCAGTAAATCAGAACAACCTAAAATTAATTTATTAATAAGTATTTCTGTTCATAAAGTTGTGTGCTAAATATTCATTGCCCCCAGGATGAAATAGTTCAGTTGTTTATTTTTGTAAATGTTGATGTACATGGCTTGACAATATGTGGCAATACAAAGTTTAGTTTCTCAGAAAATGTGGGTTCCACTTAAGACCAGTAAAAAATGGATATTCTTAAACTTCTTCATTTTGAAATATCTTTACATGACAAATAATCTATACTTATAAAAAACTACAGAAACACATGACAGGGCCAATATTTTTTTTATTATTATTATCGACAAAGGCTATATGGGCAAGAGTGAAAAAGAATCAAAATCATAAACACTTGGGTGTGTCTTCCATAAAGTAACTTTTCTCTAGGGCCAGATGAGTAATAGAATAAAGTGATCATCTATTACACCCAATTTATCCTCACATGTTTTGTGCACTCAATCCAACCCACCCATCTTTTCATAAAAGACGTTCTGTTGGATTCTAAAACAGAAATTCATCCTCTCCATTTTGAATGTGGAACTCCATCGCTCCGTGCATCACCTGCTATTAGGGGTAGGACCTACGTGGGGATTTTGGTAATGTCTGCAACTACCACGTTTTCTAAATTATTGTTAGATTTGTCTTTCAAATTTTTTGGCCTTTGGTACCTTCAGATACTGAGGCCAATCTGCCTCTGCATGACAGTGTGCTTCTTTCTTTATGAATTTCTGTCTCTTTCTGTTTTGTGTCTGTACATCTTTGTCAGCTTGTCTACCTCTGTTTGGCTTCTGCAGCTTGGCCTTCTACTCCCTGGCATGGTTCCTGGCACAGCTGCAGCTCATCTGCTTGTGACCATGCAGGATATCTGCAAAAAGCTTCCCAACACTCATCACCAGATAAATGTTTCTAGCCAGTCAGGAAATGCCCCCAGTCTCACTCCAGTTCTCTCTATATACTTGGCATTGTTTTTATTACATATTTCTACCTTGTGAAATGCTCTCATTCAGGGTTGGACTGGTGGTCTGACGTACTGGTGAGCAGATGCACATATATGGGTTAGCTGTTATAATTTAACCAAAAAGTTATATTAAAAATAAACTGTGCCATTTTATTTGACCGGTGTCGAGAAATGAATGAACATTTTGTGGACCGGGCACCAGAAAAGCTGCAAGAGCAAAGGATAAAAAGGGCCTAAACAGATGCAGAAAAAATTTCCAACATAACTGATGTTTACCACACAAACTTCTACTGTTTGTTCATGGAGGATATAGGAACGAGACATTCAGATGTAGGCTTTAAGAAATCCAATCGAGTCCTCTCCAATAAACCAGCAAAATAGATTTTGTATTAATACTGAAATAGGTGATACTTTGCAGGTATCACCACTTTTAGGAGGAGAGCTGGTTATGTGTTGACCTCTCAGAGAAGGAAGTTAGTTGAAGAGAGGCTTAGCACTTCAGATATTAAAATGGTGATCTCCTTGAAAAGAAAGTGGGGTAAAGCATCTTGTAAATCAAGGAAAAATTCAGGGGAAAAAAAGTATTTGTTTAATAAATAATGACTGTCAAATTTATTTTATATGTACTTGTAGTTAGTTTCAAAACTTGTTAAGGACCCAATCCATATTAAGTCTGAATATTGTGCTAACTTTCAAGATTTGGGAAAATAAAAACAAAATTTATACAAGAGGTCAGAAAACTGTTAGACTGAGTTGATTATTATTATTATTATTATTATTATTATTATTATTAAGATGATGCCTGGGTCAGGATGGCTTGTGAAATTGTTTCAATGTATATTTACATATTTAGACATTTTATTCCCCTAGCATTTTATTAATTAAGAGGACAAAGAGTAATATTGAGAATGTAGCATGAATCAGGAGTTGATTCATGCATATGCAAATTTAATCCTGTTTGCAATAAACAAACAGGATTTGTTTATTCCTGTTTGTTATAAGTATCTGTCAAACTTATATTTGACAGATATGTTTAATGCTAATTTAGCTAATACCATAAAAGAAAAATGTTCTTTAATCCAAATGGTTAAACTCTGCTTTTTCCTTAATGACTGTTGCTTTTCCATCTGACACTGGAATTTGGGAAGGAAAGAACAAGTTGTCAAAATGTGGACAAATGTTTTTGTGGAGGGTTAAACTGTGCACATTGTGATGTCTTGTTGTATCCATAACAGCAAAGTATTGCAATCAGCAAAATACTGCAAACTTGTTAGTAGATAAAAATATATATATATATATGTATATGTTGCACATAATCATGCAGTATATCTGGTACATTTGGGGTTCCCGGTTATATTGGGGTTGCCACATCTTGCCCGTCCAAGTCTGCTGTGACAATGCACTTTGTAAAACAAAATAGAGATTTTTTTATTAAGTTTCCTCAGCTTTGTGCAGCGTCACTCTTATTTAACTTAAAAACTTAATTGTTCTTGGAAATATTTACAAGCTGTTGTAATGTTCTGTCATTTATTTCTATCAGACCTTTAAACTCGCCCCTCTTTCACATGTGGCTGTGAGTGATTTCTCCTGACATTCGCAAACAAACTAGACTTTTGAAAGAAACAAGCCATAGTTCAAATCAACATAGTAGGTGTGAATGTGTCACAAATAACTAAATCACAAATACTGCTCACTAGACTTAAAAAAAATAAAATAAAACATATTTGTTGCTTCACATACTGACAAAGAACACCTTTTCCATGGATTATTATCTTTTTGGATGTGATCATCATTCATTTCCAAAAAGGTTTTAGAGAATAAAAACCAGAAAGGCCTTTCAGCACTTGTAGTTTTTGTTAAAAGACTAAATCATTCCGTATTCCCAGAAGCCTGAGTCGCCTCCTGCCGCATTCCCAGCATTGCATATAACCTGTATTTGTCTTCTTTAGCCACAACTAAGCAGGCAAAAGATTTAACAGATTTATTTTCACAGGAATGAAATGTGCATTGGAGATTCTCATACCTGGTTCTTGGGGAAGGATGTGTGCAACATAAACAGAAGATGCGAGACGAGATGGTCGCACCATTGATCCGAGGTTGGCAGAAACTTGACAGATGCTTGGAGCTGCAGTTAAGCAGACTGTGCAGATCTATTTTGATTTCATCAACCAGGATGGGCAATCGCAGGACTCGTTGGAGGGTGGACTGGCAGGTGAGCAGTGGACAGACAGGCAAGTGTGCATATTACCAAGAATGCTGCATGAATAAGATCCAGGTGAATGAGCTCTGGTGCAGATAAAGAGGTCACGGAGGAGACGGCGAGCCTAAGCTCGACCGCCCCAGGGAGGAAACTGTCAGCCTTTTGGGGAGAGAAACAAGGAATTAGCACCAGGACAACTGGAGCACAACATAAGGTGGAGACCAAGGCCTGATTACCACTGGATATCAGTATGACCTGACATCTGTCTGAGGGAGCCGGCTTTACTATATGCAACTTCCTTACAGAGAGTGATGACATACACCTGGCCGCCACGCCCTGTAGAGAAACCTCACAGCCAAACAAGCAACATGCCCACAGATAAATGGATGTGACAGTTTAAGTTAAAATATTTCTCAAAACCGATAGAAATCAAGAGGTTTGAGAAATGGGATGTGGGCCAGCATGGCCAGAGCCAGCCCCGCTGCCACTCATGCCAAGTGACTGGTTGTTCCCATCGGGAGGAAACTCAGCAACAGAGCACTGCAACCAGCAGTTCCCTCCAAAACAGGTAGTGGCAGGCAAGAGAAGTTTGGTCTGATTTAACTTCAGACAGTGAGAAAAAAAGATGTATGCAAACTTTTGGTGTTAACGTTATATCGGGTTTTGTATATTAAACTATGTTGGACTCATAGACTAAGTTGCAGGATGATATTTAATAACTAAATATTTTCATCCTCATGTTATGTAAAATTAGATTAAGGTTTTGATATACATGGATGTTGAGCAAAAAGAGATGTCAGTTGAACCATCCACAATGTGCCATGACCATATCTTTTTGTAATGCTTACATCAGCATAAGTACTGCATGTTGGACTCCAGACTATTGGTCCAATTTCCAGTTCAGACGACAAACACTTTCAAATTATTTCACCACTAAATGTGAATGACAAAGGTTCAGAGAAATGTATGATCCCTCCTCTATAATTTTATTTAGTGTGATTATTTATGAATGAAAATGATCAGTTACATAATTTATTATTCATTAAATGAAGGTGTGAATCAAAGTTAACCTTTAAATTAGAACATTTATCGTGCAAGTGAAACTCAGCTGGCAGTATGAGGACTATAAACGTCCTGTGCATGGACATAATTTTAATGTTGATATATGTGCATGTCCCAACAGAGCAATGGAGAAATTGCTATATTTGTCACTATTAAATATAAAGCAGTGCATGGCATACATTTCAGCAGCAATGGAGACTCAGATAAATGTAGTTCTAATGTTTCCTTTCTCTCTGTGCAGCCAGGAGTGGTGCAACGTTGTTCAAAGTCAGTCCTTAAGGGCCAGTAGTCTATTTGTTTTTTTAATTTTTTTTTTTCGCATGAAGGGTGAGTCAGATCGAGGAGGAGCTGCAAAGTCCAGAGCTTTGTAAATTATTATACGTTTCCAATCACAACGCATTTAAAGGTGGATCACCTATCAAAGTGGACATGAAAAAGTTGATTGCTCTATTGCTCTTCATTTTGATGAGCAACCGGTAATTAAAAGTTTGGAGAAATGTGTACTGTGGTGGTGCAGTGGTTAAGCACAACCCACATAAGGAGGCCTTAGTCTTCAATGTGACCGTTGCAGGTTTGATTCCCGGCCTGGTGACCTTTGCCGCATGTCTTCCCCCTTCTCTCATTACCTAATTTCCAGTCCATTCACTATCAAATAAAGGCCACTAGAGCCAATAAAACCTTGAAAAAAAGGAACATGCGGTCATAAAAATTTAAAAAAATAAATAAAAAGGGAGATTGTGTGTAGGAGAGTGGGTGTGAATGTGTGTTTTCTCCCTTACGTTCCTCTTCTGCAGGGCATGACGGGCAAATTTCATCCCCATTTTAACATCATCAAGAGCAATGAGGAGCGGTTTCATGAGGCAGACGCCAGACAGTTAACTCACCTTGTGTGGAAACCAAGCCCTTTCTGTTGCGTTAACTTCTGCTGAATCTACTGATAGTGCTGTGCTTCAAAGTTTCTATGTGTGGTCCTCTGAGCTAGATGAGGACAAAAATAATTCTAGCTAGGAGTCCATGTTTAATTCTTTTTTTATTGCGCCATCTATATCTCTTGGAACAAATGTTAATTATATTGTTAATCTAAATAACTGTTCACAGAGCAAAATATATGAAGTTAGGTTGTTCATTCAACCTGAGGACTGAACAGCAATGCATTTCTGTTTTTCATTCCTTCTTTTGTGTTTTACATTAGTAATGCAATAATTACTAACTCCAAAATATAATATGAGTAATAATTTTATTGCTAATTTTACTGTGGTAAGAATTAAGAAATGTCTTAGATTATTATTTTTCTTATTTGTTAACAAAATATGTAAGTAATGTTTGGTATGACATCGTTTAATTTAGGAGGAAAACTGGATACATGCATGCTTTCCCCATTTAAATATTGCTCTATGAAAAAAATGTGGAACATTCTTTCACTTTCTTAACTCCACTCCTTATTCTCTGCCAGCAGTTTATGAATCACAGTGTTCAGAAATAGGACAAACACTCACTATTCCATCCTGGTGGATCTTTGTCAGCAGGTGATGCAAAAAGGTCAATGTGTTTGAACTTCCCATGGAAATAAATCCTCTGTGTCTTCCTCCACCTGGTGTGAGATGTGTGAAGCTGAGGTCAGGCGAGATGTGCACACCAAGAAACTTTAAGATCTCTTCCCTCTCTACTTCCTTCCCATGAATGCAGAATACAGATAAGATCCACAGTGTCTGAATTTCTTGTAGTCAGTTATCTGTCTGCTCTCTGTGATTTATACAAGGTTCTGAGGTAGCAGCATTCTCTCATCCGATCAGATGGATTCCTGCAGGCCTATAGGTTACTTTATGATAGCAGTCCTACAACAGTACTACTAGCTACTCACAGTAGTATTCCTACACCAGCACTATTAGTGGTGGTGCAGTGGTGTTTGCAGAGCTGGTGCAGTTTGGTGTAATACATTTATTTTCTGATTCCTAATGAATTAGTTTTAAAATCAAAGCTGTAACTGTCAATTAATTATTTCCATTCCTTGTGATTCTACTTTCTCCCATCCAAAATATTGTGATTTATGTGTTTAAATCCTCATTTTAATGCCACTTTCATCCCCACTATCTTTTTTGCTGCTTTGTTGAAGCTCTAGTTGCACAACTCTCCTGTTGTGATGAAGTTCATCACACCAAACCCCAAAGTTACATTGGATATTTCTTTCCACTTTCTCTGGCTTAATACAACAGTATGTTTCTATGTAATTCCCTATATAACTAGAATGCTCTTACAATCCTTCACTCTTATGCCTATGCCTTAAGAGTATTGACTAGCCGGGAGATAATTGGTAATGGATAATTATCAGCACTCATCTTTAGAATGACTGCTACACAGCCTGGTACTGCTCACCAGTCTTTGTAAGAATTGACTTCCCAAAGTGCATCCAGCAAAGACATTTAATGAACCCACAAAGGTAAAGTCAATTCTAAGCAACAAAGTACATCCAATATTACTTCGACTGTAATAGGGATGGTGGCAAACACAGGTCAGCATAACAGATAGATCGTGCAACTGACTCCCTTGGGCCAGTAAGTTGAATACTGCATCCATTATGACAGCGATGGACAAAGGTAAAAACATGAGGATTAGATGGAACTTAGAATTTCTTTGAGACGCAAAAATCGTAAGTTACAATGTCAGTGAAAAGCCCCAGTGTTAAGTTGATCATCTTCTCTCCATCAATAAGTGTTTCCCTGCAGCTCTGAACCGCCAAGGTAATTTTACGGTAGCCGCAGTTCCACCTTAGCATGAGCATAACACACCAGTTAGGGCCAGCTTGAAATGAGTAGTTGTGGTTTTTAACGTAACATCTGTTAAACTGCCCAGAGTCCTGTAGTCGTTTATTAATGAATTCAGCCAAAACTGCCAAGTTTATGATAGGATTTGCATTGCACGTGTCCCCAAAGAACAAACTTTCTTATGAAAATCAAATTCTTTCAAGCTTTAGACAATAGTGTGGCTGGTTTGGTTCATAGTTTAAATTTGAATCCAACTGTGTCACCAGGTTGCATTGACAATAACAATCTCCATTATGAAAGACTATTTTATCAGAGAGATGTAGAGATATGACAATTATTTTCTATGACAGCATGTCTTCTGTTTGTTCAAGCTGTCACAATAGGGAGTTATAAATTAGCAGATAGTAGGAAGCTGGATGCTATGTTTTATTCTTTTTGAAGAATCCAAATCTGTTTGTGATGAATCATGTTGAATTAGAAAATGTTGGCAGCCTTTCTGAAATCCCACAGTTAGTACCAAGGTCTGCTAATTCTAGAGAAACACACAAAGATTGGTGTTTATTAGTAATGCAAACCTAACCTATTTGCTAATTGCCAAGATGGGTAAAATGTCAACTTTAATCATCTTGCATTAAAATTAGTGGAATCCTAACTATTTTCTGATTGTTTGGAGAGCTTTGTAACACAGTATAGGACTGACAGTGGAAACAAATCCTGAGCCTGGAATTTATTCCAGGCTCAGGAATAAAGTTAAGATGTGCAAAGCAAAGATCATCTTTACCTTTATAGGACATTTATTATTAATTTATAGTAATTTAAATTTAACAAGATCAGCAAAATATTGATGTCAATGATTCTGTCAATTTCCAGAAGTTTTTACTCTGAAACTTTTTATCTGAACCAAGGGACAGCATGTGAATGGAACAGAGCTTTGGATATCCGCTGTGAAATGGTAAATTGACATGAAAGTACAGTGCTTTGGACAAGTAAGGACCCCTGGGTGGCACGGGAGGCTCAGTCAGAAGACACACAGAGGAATGCTGGTGTGTTATGATGTGTGTTTGTCTTCAGTTTGTTGTCTGTTCTAATAACAGCAAATCCCTATTTTACTAAAAAGTGTCTTACACACACAAATAGACTCAAGCGAAAGTGCACCTTTAGTCATAAATATGAAAGCAAACTTTAGACTTAAGTGTAATTTTCACCCACTCTCTCACACAGTAGGGCTCTGCTCATCATGACAGTCTCATCTATCTTCTCAGTTTTTCTTATTACTTGGTCTGTGGGTCATAGACCCTGCAGATTTCACGGGTCTCTGCTCCTTATCAAGATCAATTCCATTCAGCTTCATAGGAGCTGAGACCTCTTATTACATAATTGAATTTGGGTTGATAATGAGAGCAGAGCAGATTTTCAGCCCTTGTGATCTGAAGAGACTGTGGACGGACCACCTGCTGCAGCTGCTAACATATGAAAAATCAGAACGGAGGGGCACTCTCAAATGAACCTCGGTTCTAAAAGGGGTGACAGAACATATTTAACTCTGTGTTTCCAACTTTGTGAAACATCAGGATGTGCACCATGTGCTTTAGTCTGCAGATCAAAATGTTGACATTGTCTCAGAAAATGTGCAACTGTTTCTGTGCACTTTTTAAGTGTATTGAATACTAAGGTTAAGGAATTAGAAGTACAGCATTACATTGCTTGAGTCAGTTTTTGAAAAAAAAAAAAAACTTTTAGGAGTAGTTTTATTACACTGTAACTTTATTACATTTACTTGAGTAATATATGGAGATAATGCTATTTTTTCTTGAGTACAATTTTTGTGAAAGTCTGCCACTGAATATGTAATCTTAGACCTGGAAAATAATTAATTCCTTGACAAAAAGATAAACAACAACAAAGAAATTTGTGATGGTGTCTTTTTACACCATTGAAAATAAACCAAAACCCCCAACTTGGAATAAGATGTGGGAAGGTCCAAGTTTGACAGCATGTTAAAGTAATACAGCAGTATGACAAATTCAAGACTATCCATTCAGTATTCAGAAAAAGTAGAGATGCATAATGCAAGCTTGGCTTTTGCAAGATTGTGTAAATGTCTTGGTCTGTGTGGCTATGAGTGAATGTGTCAAGCAAGCTTCTCTTCATGTCTAGGAGTACACGAAGAACTGAAAATCACAACTTAAGTATGTTTGCTTCCTGCCATGAGAGCTCCTGCTTAAATTTACATGACTGCAGAGAGTGTCATAACACATGCATGTCCCATGGCTCCAGAAGCTTATAGGCTTGAGAGAAAAACTCATTGAATGTGTCCGATTTTCAGAATTTCGGAACATATACTCAAGTTTCTGGATTTAATGCACAGCTCACTGTTTACTGTCTTGCTCATGTTTATGTTTGTGATAATACTTGTGCAGTTACTTTCTTTCTTGGCAAACATATTTTTTTTTTCGATATTATTTGACTAAGCAAACAACTACACATCAAGTTACACCATAAAACCAAATCATAGTGCCTGAGATAATAAATTAACCAGACACAAAAAGAAGAAGAGGTTTTCTTCATTGGTCAAAAGCAAGCCTAGGGACAAAATCAACTAAGTAGTGCAAAACAAATTTACATGTAATTTCTGATATAGGCTACAAGGTTTTAAGGCGCCTTAAAACATTTTCTTTTTTGTTTATTCGGAAGGTGGTAAAAGTTTGAATAAATTTGTAGAATAGACTCAGAATAGACAAATCAGGAAATGACAAAGGAAATAAACCTAAAACAATATCTTTAAATTAATATGAAGGTTCGCCTCAAAACTGCCATAATTTCTTGTGCAATCATTTGCACCCTCCCATGATCTTAAGAGATGGTTCATTTAGACCCCACAAGGATTTTGTTTTCACTTGTGTAGACATGCACACACAAGACCAAATGTGTGCGCAACCTAGTCTGATTCATCAAATTGTGTTTAGCATATGGAAAAACTGGCTGTTTCATATGCTGGGGGGATTTTTACTCTACAAAAAATACATATTTATGGCATCCTAATTGCTGGATTGACTTGATTAACTGATAAATCAGGGTTGCATTTGGCATCAAAGTAGACAGGTTGAACCTGTAGATAAACCTCAACCTTTTGGGTTATATGCATGTGTAAGTGTAAATGTGTGTTTGGATTTGGTGGTGGCTTTGTGGTTGTAGCGTGTCAACATGCTAAAAAAACTAAAGCAGTATATATATACCTTCTCCAGGCACTTTAACTCTCTTTGTCACCATTGTTCCTGTCCCTAAGGAATCAGAAGAAGCTAAGGTCCATTTAAACATTTGGTGCTAATTGATGTTGCAGTGGTTAATTTCACTGTATGTGGGGAGAAAGCAAAGAGAACTGAAAACATTTTTATATTTTATCTTTATATATAAAGCATATGACCTTTTTAGTTCCACTTCACAATTATGCAGTACAAGAATATTTTTGCAAGTAGATGTTTGGTGAATCAGTCTGCTGTGCAAGATATATCAATTGAGTAACAAAATTAGAAAAAAAAGTTAATTACAAAATTAATAAATTCACACCTCATCTCCATTTAAGAGAGTTGTCTAATTTGTGACGCATTGCTTCATAACTGAGGATTAAGAGAAAACTTTCATGTTGTGCTATTTTTTTTTCTTTAAAAGCTTAGAAAATAAACTGAAATTAACAAAGCCATTTCAAATTCAATCAAACCACATAATATTGCAATTCTATTAATTTTTTTGACCCATGTTATCACAAATAAACACATGCATACGGTAACATAAAGGGATCTTTTAAAAATATGTGCCTTCAAAGCACTTATTGTCCATTTCACTGGTCAGTTTGGATTATTCAAAATCACTACCTGCTGTCAGAGGATATCAACATATCAACATGAAAAGAATACTTGACATGTTTGCTTTGCACTTTAAAAACAAACATGCACTGAAAAAAATACCACAATCTCTTAGACACAAAGATGTTATTAAATTAGATGGAGAAACCTGCGCCCAGTGCCTCAGACAGGAGCTTTCTTTTTTCACCTAATCCCAACAAAGGGATGCTTATGCCTTTGTTCTACACTCCCTCTCGCCTCATTATGGACAAGGAAAGAAGGATTTAGGAAAAGGAGGAGTTTTTGCCAAAAAAAGTGTTTCCCTTTTTTGTTTGTCTTTTCAGTGCAACTAATCATTGCACTGCTGATTAGCAGGTCACACTGTACTCAGTCATCCTGTCCTCAAGGAAAGGAAGAAGAAGGGGGAAAAGTGGTGAAAAATTATGACAACTACATCTGGGCTCTAGACCAGGAGCTTTCAAAACGTGGGAGAGCTAGCTACACCCTCAGGGAGCAAATGGACAACTGCATGCCCCCACTCTCTCCCATCCATTCTGCAATTATTTTTGTTATTTCAGTAAACTTTTTGCGGTTGCCGTTTCACTGATATTGCAATGTTTACCTGCTTTAGCTACGTAATGATGCTTCAGTTGCCTTGTCATTTACACTGTTAAAAGTATAAAGTACTGTCTGCAGTGACCACAGTTCATTTGCCTCCTGAGAGAATCTGAAATTAAAGTATCAATCTTACCACGCTAGTTCCGATCCAATATACTGCTATCAATCGATTAAAACATTTAGTCAGATTAATCACACTATGGTGCTGTGATTAATCATGATTAATCACTGGTAAGCTTGAAATATACATTTGCACACAGATGTGATTCTTGCTGAATTTTGCACTAGGGAAGGCCCGTCTGCAGCAGTCCAACCAATTAAAATCCAAGCAATTGTTCGTTTTATTGTAGAGAAAGCAGGTAATGTAGCCTCTCAAAATGCATTATGTAATATTAAGGTGTTAAAATTTTCTGATAAATCGCATGTGTTAATGTGTTAATGTTGACAGCCCTAATCTGATACCAATATGGCATTGATTTAAGGGATATTTTGGGCTGAAATGCCCACTTCTAATATGTGGGGCACCCACTCTACCCCATAAGTTAGGATAGCTCTATGGACCTTACAAAACATATTCATCACATTGTCCCACACAATCCTTCTCAGATAATGAGCAGAGCAAGTTCTAATAGGCAGAACTTGCTCAGTTCTGCCTATTAGATAATCATATTTAGGATTGAGCTGTATTAGGGCTATGTCCATTTTATGCGAATAAGCCTTAAGCTGGCTACGTCCTCCAACTCACTATTTACACTCTCACTTACACATGAAAATGGCTGCAAACAGGTGTGCAATTGTATAACTGTACATCTTTGACTCCGAGTCCGACCCATAAAGCTAAAGAAGCGGATTCTTCTGCAGTCATTGACATGAGGGAAAACAAACTGCTTGGAGTGGGGGAAAAAAATCCCATTACACTTTTCAATATTTATATAAACTCAAAGTGAAAATTTTAAATGAGACATGTAGTGTCTGTCATTGTTCAACTTAGGGATCCTCACTTTGATCTTATAATTACACATGTTCAGCCAGCCTACAATCTGTCCACTCTAACAGTATTATGCATAGCACCGGTACTCTGCGCTACAGCTTTAAAATAATCTTTTACATGTCACTGTTTACTGTCTGAAAGATCAAACCTCGAGTGGGGCACACATGGCTCTTTTTTTAATGGGGATGATCTGTGAAGGACACGGCTCTGGAGAAAATCACTTTAGCTTGTGTCTCAACCCGAGTGTGAATGGTATCTAGAGGAATCAAATGTGTGAAAACAACCCTTTCTCAGTACACTCCATTTCCTTCTTGATCTGTCAAGCACACACATATCTTGGGGAGAAGATGTCAGTGGTAAAATACTTTTTGAAGTTACAAACTCTTGAGCAAAGCTAGATAGAGGTGCTTAGGGCATTGCCAGCCTTTTGAATTTCATTAAAAGCCATTTTATTTTGAGGAAATTCTCATTTTCCAGGAATCCAGCAAACAATAACTGGATGAATGTTGCAGCTTCTTCCTGCACAGACTCATTGGTTGTGTACTCATAAAAAAATTAGTTAAATCATTTTTTATTATTTTTAAACCAGCTATTTTTTCAGTCGATATGTGGAAATATTAAGCAGGGGAATACATTTTCTTGAATATTCCTTCACTTCCTTACTGCATTTCTATTGCCCGAGGCCTTAACTTAGCAATTTATTGGTAAGGGGCATTTTCCTCATGGATCCCTGAGTCTTTCTTGTTTTGTACTGGGAAGCAGGTCTGGTGGTCAACAGACCTCTGTGTAATTTTCTCTGTTTTAGTTTCTCAAGGTGCAGGACTTGGTGTCAAACCGCCCGTGTGTTGCAAAAAATTCCTTGTTTTTAAGGCCAAATTTCTATCTAGAAATTTATAACATACCATCAGACCTGATAGGTCACCCATATTATGACCATCATGCTCCTCTTTGATATATTTTACCTCTGTTTTCAGTTCCAAATGTGCTTTTTGTACTTTGTTTTTTGTCTCTAGGTGGATCATTATGCCAGCAGCCTCCTTTGTGAAACAGCTCTGTCATAAGACCAAAAAGATGAGCTCTCGCTAAGCTGGGTATAGTTGTTAATAAATCACCATTAATGCCCACTTTGTCCCACACATGAGAGCTTTCAAAAATGAAGCTGATGAACTAACAGAGATGTGGAGTCAGCAGGGTCCATAACCACTTTATATGTACAACCCATGATGGTTTGCATGAGTTATGTACTCAACCTCTGGCCCAGCATACTTATATATGCACAAACAGTCTATTGCAGACTGTTAAAGCACAAACAGATATAAGAAGGTCTTTTAGACTTTCAGTGAGATGAAGTGGATGAGACCTTCATTCATTAAAGAGTGGGATGAAATGTCCTCTAAATAGTATGAAGTTTAGCTACTCTGTGAAATCTTTTGCTATGAATTAAGAATGAAGACAAGGTTTTCATTTGATTTAATAGTGATATAGTGTTAAGTTTCTGACATATTAGTCACAATGTTAGAATTGTATGAAAAAAAAAAAAAAAAGACTAAACTTTCAGTATCCTCATGCTTCAGTCAAAACTCAAAGTTTGAATCTTTTGGTTGTTCCACGAATACGTTTAAAAACTAAAGGGGACCCGGCCTTTCGGGCGGTGACCCCCAAGGCGGTGCCCTTGCAGCTCCGTTTTGCCGACTCTGTGGAGGTTTTTAAGAAGCATCTAAAAACATTTTTATTTTCCCTGGCTTTTATCTCTTGATGTTGTTGTTTCTTCTGTTGGTTTAGTGTTTTGTGTGGTTTTTAAGGTTGATTTTTATTGTACATCGCTTTCTGATTTTATGTTTGTGAAAAACGCCTTATAAATAAACTTGTATTTAGTCTTACTTTACTAAATACAAGGTGGAGCTTACTGAAATGATGCAAGTTTTGTTACTGAAGGTGAAAATGTAGCTAAAAATGCAACTGAACTAAATATAAATTGCATCGTGTTGATTTTGGACCTCATTAAGACGATGAATATTCCAAGTCTCTTGGACTCTTAATGTCATCAGGACTTTCTGTCAGCCTCTGTAAATGTCAGCCAGATTTATTGAAGGGTAACATCTGTGCATTTAGTGGGTAAATGTAACATACATGAAAACCTGTCCTGGAGTGAGTGTACTTTTATAGGCCTGTTGCTAATATGATGATATGTTTCATCTGTTAATGTAATATAAATACGCAGCCAGTATGTGAAATAACAACAACACAACATTTACAAAGTATATTTCATGACTCTTTGGAAAGAAAAAGTGTTGCTATGTTCACTGAGCAGATGCATTTCAAGCTAGCCAACACTGACCAGCTCTTGAGAAACCACCTTGTTAGCCATCGTGACATAATTAAATTTCTTATCTTAAGTGAATTATCACTGAGGGGATCAAATGGCTCAGTTTATGACCTTGATCAAGCAGGGAGAGGAGATTTTCTTTCCCTTTATGAGTTCACTTTAGAGACATTTCCCATGACATTCAAAATCACCTGACTGAATGCATGATCATAGCATAGTAAACACTGAAGACTGTGAGACTATCTTGGTTTATAATTAAGGTTTCGATGGAACAACAGGTCTGACTGGGCAAGTTAACGTTTGTATTTGGTTTAGGTATATAGTTAAATAATGTACTACTAACCCTGTCTGGTTTTGTCCTTGGTCGCTGTTTGATGTTGTTATTGACTCAGGGTCAATGTGTGGTCACTCTAATGTCAAGAGAACAAGGAGGTATGCTTAAATAAATTCAAAATAAATTAGAAAGGAAAAACCTGTGTTCATTATTTATTTAATCGTAAGATTTGCCTTGCTATGTAGCATGCCCTTTCTTCAGATAATGCAGTTTAAGATTTTTTTGATGTATGTGTCCACCTGTATAAATTGACAATGGCATCATAGCTCACTCACTCTTTGATTGCGTAGCAACGACTTGATGTGTAACATGCACAGTAGATGTTTCGCGTTGCCTCCAACATACCTGATCAGGACATTGACGCCATCTGTGTCCGGTGGGAAAAAAATCAATGTGGGTTGAAAACTGTGCGGGATTCTCAAACCATCATCACATATCTGCATTAAGCAAGCTAACAATTGTGAAGAACTATTTCCAAAGTTATTGGAAATGTTCTAAAAATCAATGTGTTTGTGTTGGAGGCCAAATGGGAAAAGTGCACCCCTAAAAAAAAAAAAACAAAACACAAACTCTGAGATACAATGGTAACCCGCAGCAAAAAACAGGTTTTAGAATGACAGCATAATTGGAGCTGTAAGACAATAACGGTTGTTGGATCTTTGTTACAGGAAAAGCTTTTCTGCTGTGTGCTTACAACAAAATCACCCTTTTGCCTCTAGTTCCAACTTCTGAAAATAAAAGAAACTAATCTTCCCCCTCATTTTTTAATAGTCCACACAGGAAAACACAGGTATTGTTTTACAGTTTGCATTTCTATATTATTGTACCTCATAATATTTTAGTGTTTGCCATGTGAGTGGGTGTTTTGAGATGTACAATAAACCTTTGCGTTATTTTTCAATGATTTTCCCTGGGAGAACTATTCGGCTATTCCACTTCCTTTATCTGGCTTCACGGCGAACCACATTATTGCAACATGTATGATTAACTACCTCTTTTATTGCACTGCCCCACTGATCTGCCTCAGTTTCACCCAAATTATATATATTGTGGACTGCCCTCAGCGTGAAGTTTTTACTGACCTCTTTGATCCTCTGTGACCCTGTTAATCATTACAGCAATTTATCATGCAATACTTCCTCTTTCCATTATTTTTATTTCTGCAACTCTGTAGAAAATAACTAGAATGACTAAATGGGGATATGTTCAAATTACTGTCCAGCTCCAATACAACATTTGTCTATTTGTGAGTGCTTTGCAAGTTGTTGATATATTTATTTTATTTTTCTTCCTTCCTTAAGCTGAGAAGATTTCAATGGGTCCAATATCCCTGGGTTTATTGGTTAACAATGAAAAATGGCATAATACTGTGCCCAAACATACCATGACCCCTTTTAACATTTTTAGCCAAGGCACAATTATATCCAAAGTTTTAATTTGCATGTAGTACTTCAAAAGTTAAGTTAAACAATGCTCAGACTTTGCGCTCCCTATGAAATGAACCCCAAATTGTTTTTCTGTTTTTTACAAAAACTTAGTAACACTTCACTTTTTTTTCTCTTTTACAATCAGCCCATTCAAATCATAGTCCAACAAAACAGGGCTCAAGTAGCTGAGCTGTCACAATGAATTTGTGTTCCCTAAACAAGATTAAGTACTGCTATTTGTATCCCCCATATCTCTGTGAGGGTAATCAACACAGGCAGTTTGTGTTGCTAATTCTCACCATTCTGACCACTAACAAAAATATGTTGCAGCAAACTGTTTGGTTTTAACACGACAAATACATGTGGCTTTTGCACATCTACATGTGTTTGATTTTGTTTTTTTCCAGACTCATTCTCTGAACAGGACAACTGCTGGACAAAGCATGTTAATACATCATTTAAGTAAACTGAATCTTCTGAATTATATTAAGACCACAGAATAGAATAAGACCTAATCAGACACGTGAATGCATCAAATCTTCTCTCATGTTTAGAAAAAAATGGGCAGGCAGGAATATTTAGTTGTTACTCATATGCATTAAATTTTACATGATTAAATGTATGATAAAATACTAATGTGCTGCATGACAAAAGGTAAATACAATGTACACTCTCAGATAGGAAGGTGTACATTTCCTGGTACCAGCTGTTTAAATTTGCATTCATCTTGGCTGAGCTATAAAACTCCATAATCTGTTGGATTACAGGCATTGTAGAATTGTTTCAGATTCAACAATGTTTACATTATTAAAAGCAAACAATTATAGGGACAAATCCAAGTAAAATCAATTTTCATCTTGCAGGTATCACATTGTTACTTCCCCTATGAGCTGATGAGCAGCAAATTATCATCTGTCTTAACATGCAGCTTTCGTCACAAGCCGGTAGATAATGTTCCAGAGACAGGGCTACACCAAAGCTTCTTGTGTTGTTAGCTCTTCCTTTTTAACTGTGATTCCTCATATGTGTCTCCTTTTTCCAAAATGCTTTCATTTCTGCACAACCTGTGGCTGGAAAATGTACAGACATCAAAAAACGTAAGTGGAGAAAAGACAGGGGAGCTCTCAGACATTCGTTTCTCCAACATCCTCTTTGAGACTGATGGTAAGGGGTTCACTCTGGTGAACCCCTTACCATCACAGCATTTGTGAGACTGAAAGGCAGAGAAGTTCAGAAACTGAGCTTGATGTAGGGAGAGACGAGGCAAATTGAGACCCTCTTAAGCACTGCACTTTATAAGGCTGAAATCTGTCCACTGACAGCCAGCAGTTATTTTGGAAACTGCAGACTGGTTACCTGATGAGAGAGAGGGAGGTAGAGGGATGAAAGAGCAGTCCAATTAGGAAGACTGAAATGCCTGTAACAACTCCACATAGCCAGCCAGTTTTTGGAAGTCAAATGACTTTAATGCTGGTGGCTTGTCGCTCATTGGATCTCAGTTTGAAAATCCTGCTGATTTTCTGTGTTAAAAACATATTCTCTTTGACAGGTGTCAGGTTAGCTTAGCTAATTATTCAGAAGTAGAACCACATTTTTTGTGCTACAAAGAAATGAAGCATGATCCCCTTGAGCTACTGTAAAAAAAAAATAATAATAAAAAAAAAAAAAAATCACAAAATGTGTCACTTTGACCATGAGTGCCTCTGTAAAGGTCTGTGTGTTAACTGTTTTGAAAAATGTGGAGTCTTGACAAATGCATCAACGCCTTCGAGAAAACTGTATTTCTTAGTTCAGTGATTTTGCATACACTTAACCCTACAACCCTACCCTACAACTGTAATCTCTCTAACGTTTGTCTTGATTGCTGATGCAAATTTTAATGTGAGTATGGCATTCTTTTTTTCAAACTGTGACCAAAAACTGAAATATCGTAAATATCATAAAAAAAAACAAAAAAAAAACAACTTCTGTTACAGTAAAAAATGTTCTCACTATTGATATGGTCCATACTGGTAAACAACACACACATGTCATATTTTAAGGCCTGCAATTAATGTGACAAATATTGGATCTAAAAAGAACTTTCCAGACTTCTTAAATTACACAATGTGAAAAAGTAATATTAGTTTCTAATTTTTAACAGCATTATTGTCGCATCATCACTATCCTTAATTCATTCTTCAATCCGTTTTTATTTTTCTTTTCCAATTATTTGTTCCTTGTTTTTCATATTTAGGATGTATTTCATGCAATATTTTCATTTTTTTTATTTTATTTTATTTACTCTCACTTAAGTGAGAGTGAATTTGTTTCCTCTTTCTATTTTCTCCCATCCATTTTAAAACGATACATATGTGACATATGTTATCATTGTGTAATTTCTATCATGTAAATAGAGGAAGAAACAGCACTATTGTCTTCAAGAATTGACCCAAAATAATATCAAAATAATCGGTATGGGCATCGGTCTTAAAAAACCTGTATCGGTCACACTCCAATAGGTGGCTGCTAATAGTTAAGAACAGGTTATTTTTGTTTGTCTGTCATAGTTGTGTGTTAGCATATTTGTGTTAACTGTTTTGCAAAAGGGTAAGGGAAATGTGTCAGACCAATAAAAAATGGTTCATACATTTCTAAGAGGTGTGTTCTGCTATGCTGAACTAGTGATGATGACAACTAAGTGGACCCGAGTTTCTGTAAGCAGGTCACAGCAATCAAGAAAAGCTACAATCCGGATGGAGATTAAGAGGATGTGGCTCTCTAGTTTTCAGGTTTGAGGGTGATCTGGAGCTGAAAATAGAAGCGTCACCCAAAATAAATGAAATGAAATGGAAACATTACTCATGTCTAATAAAAATATGCAATCTGTTACAGATTAACACCATGTAGACAATATGGTACAAACCTTAAAATTTTTGTTTTGAAAGTTTAATTAAATATTTTTTTACACACAAATAGCCAATTGGGTTTTTAGGCAATCTAACTATTGTAGCAGAGCACAGGAGGTGATGTCATTTCAACTTGTCTCGTGGTATTCTTAAAAAAAACAAACTGTTGACTGACCTTTTCCAATGAATGTTCAATTAACTGTGAAGTTCATGAGAAGGAGTGCTGCTCATTCATTTAAAAGACAGATGGCAGTCCTCCAAAACGATACCATGTGTTGTCAAGGATTTTAATTAATGACCCAACATTTGGAAAGAAACACAAAAACCACTAAACACACTGACCAAAAAAAACAACAGCACATAAATCTTCCTAAGAAAAAAACAAATGTAAAATGTACAGTGGAAGCCACTTCAACAAATCACTAAAGACACTTAAACATTGAGAAAACACCGCCTTTGGTAAGCTCAACCACATGTTAAGAAAACGCAACAAAATAAAAAAGTTCTCGCTGATTGGATGGCACCACGTTTTACTTCAGAATTGAAAATTATTCCAGCATTCACCCTGTCTTTCTTTAGATAGCTAGGAATAGGCAGGAAGACAGAAGCCTGGTAAAAAAAAAAAAAAACAGTCCCTTTTCTTATGTGTGCTTCATTCACACAGAGGGCTTGGGCTCTTGGCTGTTGAGAAATGGCTCTGCATGGACTCTGCTGAGGTTCAAATTTTACTCAGTCGCTAGCGTTTGCCCGTAACATATGTAATGGGCCGGTGTGACCCCAAGAAGCTTACCAGAAATCGCCTGCGCTGTAAACAACCATCTTCCACTGCTTAGAAAGAAGTGCCAATCCGACTGAGGCGATTGTTAATGTTAATTCAGTATTTGGAATCATGGCCAACATGAACGCAATAACTTTGTTCATTTCTTTTACTGCCGTTGCTAAAACTACAGGCAGACTACAATTCTGAAATGGCATAGAAAATCAAGATGGTTCACAACTTCTCATTCTGTTTACTGACAGGTCCAGACAAAAGTTGACCGGAGATAACCTGGATCAAGGGGACAAAGCCCAGACTGGGCTGTAAGTGAAATTTTTGTAATTTTTTTGAGCTGACTTGCAAGTTACTGGCAATGGCCAGGTTGCTCCAGGTTATATTACCTCTCATGTTACTTAACTTTAAGTGGTGCAATGTTGGTGTCAGCCATTTGCAAGGTAAAACACAAGGGAAACTGAATGCTATTCAACACAAACAGGCAGCAAAAAGCCAGAAAGCATGCAATGGAAAGGCGAAAGATGAAATGTAATTTTCTCTTCCTTTTTTTATTTAAACAAAACGAAAAACCCAACTCACTTAAATTGTACCAGATTTGTTCTACTGTTTTAAGCCTGCCATTTTAGTAGAACATGGCTGCCCACATGTTTGCACCCACATTTCAGGAAAATCATGTTGCATTTTTTTTTAATTTTGTACCTTAAACCAAGGATTTTCTTAGGTTTCCAGTGGAGTGATAGATGGCCTTTTATGATATAAAAAGGATGATGGATGGCTTGTAGTGGAAAAGTAGCTGCATGGCTGATAGTGGGCTGGTGGCAGTGGTACTGTGAATGCGGTGTGCTGAACATGGAGGCCATGCAACAGAACTAACAGAGGAGAAAGTTGAGCACATTAACAGCCTCTCTTGTATAAAACCACCATGTAACTGCATTTTAACCCTCTCTGGATCTGGCAACAGCAAGAGGAGTTTCAGGAAGGAAACTCTGATGTCACAGGGACCTTTAAACCCCAGGAATAGGACAAAACTGCCTTTTCTACAGCAGAACTGCTTCTAGAGAGGACAAGCTCCTCTTGTATCCAAGGACAAAGTGTGCAAACTCCCTCCCCTTCCTCTGCAGGAAGAGAGAGCCCGCTTCTAAAACTCCAGGAGGTTTAGATCCAAAATATAAGTTCTCAAGATTGGCATCGACAACCCTACACTAGCTGACACTTCTGAAAGACAGAAAAGGAAATGGCCAATTCAGATGCGCTTCGGAGCCAACCCACGCTTCAGAGGAATTTAGCTGGAGGGCCATTGGTTATTTTTCTGAGGGTGGATAGGCTCTTTAAGCCTATTCTTAACAAGCTTAAAGTGATATATTGACTTTGGCTAGTCATCATTTATCTAACATTACCTGTATCCAACAGCATTACTCAACTCAGTCAGTTAATTTGGAGGAAAAAACTGTGCAAAGTTCTTTCTTTTTCTGCATTTAAAGGCAGCTCAGAAACACACATGATGACATATTAACAAATGTTAAACAGTTGTAATGGCTGAGAAAAGTGCGTGAGACAGAAGACATAGATATGGAAAGTACGGGAGACCCCTCTGTATCAAATCAAGATACGAATAACAAAGTTGACCACTTTGAAGTAAAAAAAAAAATAAAAAAAATAAAAAAACACCTTCCACTGGAAGCTGACTTTGTGGACAGGCAATGCTCCAAATGCCCAACCATGTCGCCTTGCTTGTCCAGATCCCTGCAATATAACCCCGTCGTTGGTGGTCCGTTGCCGTGGATGACCATTTGAGAGCTGGGAAACACAGCTTTACCATTGCTTGAAACCCAGACTCTCCTAATGCAGAGCTGAGGATGCCATGTTGCAAGTGTACTTGCCTTAAGCACACTACAGCTGAAGACTGAACAGGAATTCAAGAGATAACTGTTTGGCTTATCTGTCTCCACCTCCGCACACACTCCAGCACACGCTGAGAGGAAATGACTCCCCAAGTGCATATTATTCAACACAGTGTCCAGACAAAGTAAATTGATAATGAAGCGTGTCAATGAGGTATATATTTAGGACACCCACGACTAAAGTCACGGGTTATTCTATTTACCAGTGATGTCTCTATTTAGAACTAACACATCATTTAATTTTGTTTGACATCATTCTAAGGCGTATAACCAACGTCTGAATGTGAATGCTATGTATTTTCCATAGCACACCAAGTCATTATGTTACCTTCAGTTGTTATAATAATGCAAAGGTGCACTTTGATCCACAATCTAAAAGTCATGATGTATGGTGTGTCTTGCATTTATTGTCAGATTTCAAAGCCAAATATCCTTAACGTTTTGTGATTCGTGTAAAAATATTAATTGTTGAAAGTCTTTCTCCTAATGTCTTTTTGCAACTCTGACCACTGTTAGTCTGATACCAGCATTAAAAAACCTCTTTGGCAAAGTAGATTTTTTTTTTACTGTGCTTAATCTTTAATTGTATATAATTAATAGCAAGAAAATCGAATCAAGATAATTAAAATGGAGAAAAGAATGCTTAACTATAAATAAAATAATCTGAACAATACTAAACAAAATATGAACCATTGTGGAAAAAAAGACTGTGCTAAACTGCATGGAAAACAATAAAGAAAAAGCAGATTCATCTCTAATTTAATTTGTCAGTGTTTTGCACGTCTTTCATTCATTTATGATTTCAATACCACGTATACATGAGCATTTCATGTCATTTGTCCGTCAAATGAGTCACTATTATGTTAGTTCAGAATAGAGAGCAGTCAGTGTGACCTGGAAAAGGATTAAAAAACATTCTTCACAATTGGGGTGAGCAGGGAACTGTCTTTTAAACTCGATGAAAGCTGAGAAAATTTGCTCAGTCCATGGTTTTTGACCTTTGATTGATCCCATTACATGCCATTTTGAACACAAAACTGAGTTATCAGAAATTGCATTTCTGCTGCCAGAGGTCTGAGGCAGTCAAAATGGCATGGAAGAGAAACAGACAAAAAGCTTGAGCTGAAAGAGCATAAAATAACATTACAGAGCAACAATGTGAATGGTAAACTCAGCAACATTGTGCCGCAAACTGTTTCTGTAACCAGAATTCATGGCAACTGTATACACTTGCATTCAATAACTTGAAACATGATTGAAAAACCTTTGTTCTAGTAACTCAATTCATTAAATAAAACACAGATTAATTACAAACAATCTGATGCTTTAAAGCCTCGACATCTTCAAATTCTGATCTTCTGCTTACAGCTAGTGAAAACAGGACATTTTTATTTTTAGAAAAACTACATGTGATGCATTTTTAAAAAGTTAATTAGAAAAGGGAGCTTATTGAAAACTATATACTATTTGCTTGAAGGTGAAATATTAGATTCAGGGTTATAGAAAAAGGCCTTTCAAAAATGAAGATATGTTCTCATCAACAAAAATAATCGAAATATTAGTGTGAACATCCAAAAAGCTGGTCCTGACCTGTACAATCAAACCTGATTGTGCAGGTTTGATTGCTGTAATTCAAATAAATTTGGTCCTTTGATTATTGAGATAAGAGAACAAATATTTTTTTAACTTTCCTTTTGTTAAATAGATAACATGAACAGAAATTAATATAACAATGTGTCCAGACAAGCTTTAGAAGTCTTACAGGCTTGATAAATATTATACAAATGTAAACAGATGTGAACTGCACAAGCACAGAGAGAATATAAAAAAGCCCTCACAACCTTGTTGAAATGTTTGGCAAGAATATTCCAAATCTGTCAGATAGTTAGGGCATCTCCTGGTTTCAGACCTCTTCAGTCACCCAACAACTATGGCAACATGATTGCAAAAGTATTAGTTTCCTCTGGTAATTTCATTGGTTATTTTATTATAAACCAGAGAATTACATACACTGCTCTAAATGCCGTGTCCGCAATGCAGTATTAGTCATTAGGAGAAAAATGCAATTACAAGAAAAAAATCATAATATTGTGAGGAAAAACAGTTGGATGGCAAAGTCTAAATAATACTATAATAAACTCATCATCACCAGAATAAAGTTGTAATAATACTATATATATATATATATATATATATATATATATATATATATATATATATA